>MU225576.1:247531-267372 GCA_018584345.1 Thuja plicata | reverse complement strand
GATAGCTCGTCGGAAAGCTCTCATCGAGGAGCATCAAATCCAATCACTAAATCTGACATCGCCCATGCCCTGTTGACTTACTAAAAATAGTAAGTACTCCAACGAAACCACAATTCAACTCCGATTTAGCCCAAACTAGAAAGGACTAGGCCAAAACATCTTAGGATCCCTTTGCAATCCATGTTAGCCTCCGGGACCATGCAGACATAGGCTAACTACAACTCAATCTGGTGATGGCTAAAGTGGGGACATTACACACGAGCTTTGATGTTGATTGCCTCAATCGGGGATTCTATCCACAAGTTCTATCTATTATGATCTGTTTCAGCCATCACAAGATGTCTATCATAATAGAAGGTCAAGTTATTGTAAGATCGTCACCTTTCAATAACTCTTACAAATACAAGTGATAATCATTTGGAAGTCGTCACTTCCTCATGATGTACACAGGGGGCAGGCCCATTAAAAATATGGAGTCACACACATGACATTCATCATGCCTCACAGAGGGTGAAAACAAGGGATTTCACCTCGAACTTCTCTCACAGAGAAGAACTCATTGAGCAGATATCAATTTGTTGAGCATCCAAGATTGCTTAAGATGAATTGTTAGACTCCCTCTGAGTCTGATATCAATCTTCTTAGCTCCTCGTCCAAAGTTACCTCTAAAGAGTCAGACTCCCTCTGAAAACAATTTCTTGTTCTTCTGTCATGAAGGTATGTCAGAGAGAGATTACAAATATCTTATAAACTAAACTATCTCATACGAAAATACCAAAGATAGAAGCATACAAGATTTTACTATCTCAATCCAAGCAATTTTGACAACATAAAGGACTTCATATCCAAATCCAAGTCACTAAGAATACAATTTAAGGAGTCTAGAATTGAACAAGCTGATGCATAATTAGTGCTAAGTGTTCTTTAAAAGCAAGGACCTAAATATTCAATTTTTGTGTCTACATTTTATGCTACAAAAAATGCCTTTAGGAGTAAATTTACTGATGCATAATTAATGCTTAGTGTTCTTTCAAAGCAAGGACCTAAATATTCAAATTTTGTGTCTACATTCTATGCTACAAAAAATGCCTTCAAGAGTAAGTTTGATATGCCTTCATTTGAGGATTTTACTATGCAACTCACTAGCGAGCATGATAAGCTTATTTAAATAGGCATCTTAAAGCCTTCAAAATCCCAAGCCTTGATTGTGAAGTACGAGAAGCCTTCTAGTGGAAAAGATTAAAACAAAGAACAATACTAAGAAAAACACACAATCCACATTTAGTTCCACAAAAGAACATAAAAATTCCTCTCATAAGAGGGAGTCGTCTAAGAAAAAGAAGCCTACTTGTGCATATTGCAAGAAGACAAGACATGAAGAACACTATTGTTATAAGACGGATATTGACAAATTGGAATATCTTCAAGAGAAAATAGAATCAATTTTCCTTCCAGAATGTCTGCTTCAGTTTCAGCTATTTCTCTTCAAAACAAACGAAATTCGATAAGAAAAAGAGTCACATTTTGGACAAGAACAAAGGGCAAGCTTTTTGTGCTTCTACGAGTCATGGATGAAGGACATGGCTTCTAGATTCAAGATCTCCACGTCATATAGGATATTCCTAGTCTATGTTCTCTTTATTTGAGCTTTGTAATATGCCAACTATTTTGATGAGCAATCAAATTATATAAATGTCATTGGGAGGGGATCTACTAATATTGGGGATGCCACCTTTAATGATGTTTTATGGGTAGCTCACTAGACAAAAAATATGATTTCAATCTATCTGATCACTCATGGTGGAGCAAGAAAAAATGTGAAATTCAATCCTAAACCAGTTATCATCAGACACCTAGAGAGCAGAAAGGTAATTGTTGATGGGGTGGTGGATCATGCATCTCAATTCTACTCTTTTTCAACTTTGTTCCGAGTGATGACATTGATACTTAAGATGATAATCATTCTTCTAGTGTGGACTTTGGTTACTTGAACTTGGGTATTCTCACATGTGATCCAACTCTTGAGCCTTGCATTCCATGTCCTCCATCTACTATTGCATTTCATGGTGTTTGTGTTCCTACAAATATGATTCTTGTGATTCAATGCAGTAGGACATACATTGTATTCTAGATACAGTGAGTCGGGATGACTACTTGACAAGCATTGCAATTTTGTTTACGAAGTCCTATCTTGCAAATTTGGGAGACACCATTGATGACATACATCTTTAGTTTGATAGTTGTTGTGAGGGAGGACCTTGACCCTCTTGTTCATTCTCTACATGAAAATTCTTTACTATTTGACATGAGTGTGGATACTTTGGTAGAACATTTGGAAGAGGCATATTTGTCTTCAAAGGAGATCCTTGGGGTTTTTTGATCTTCTTTTTCAGCAATCTGGCCTAGAACGTCTGATTTGGAGGGGGCAACTTTCAACATTGACATGAGGAGACTTAAACAGTTTTTAGAGGCTCCATACATCTTGAGATTTCTTCCTACAAATTCCTTTTTCGGTATGGGAAGACATCATACATACAACTTTGGTTTTGTTTCTTCCTAAGGGGAGTAAAATTGTTTCACTATCATGGACCATCTTCTAGATCTGATTCCAAGCATATACCATTGGTACACTATCAATATTGGGTGGGACCTACATGGTCTATCTTCTTCTCTCTTATGAGGGGACTTTTTCCTCACACGCGTTTTTGTCCTTCTCATTCTTCTCTAAGAGTATTTTGTATTTTCATTTCTTCTTTGCGGAGAAGTTTTGTCTCGTTGGCTTTTTTCTACCTTTGTGAGAGATTGTGTACGCTTTGTATATGGGTGCCTAACATGGCCTTGTAGCCGAGACCCATCATTGCATCCTTGCATGCTCCCCTAAATTACACATAAGGGGAGTTATTGATGTAAAAAAGGGATATACCTTACTAGTTTCACTATTAGGTCATCTTTACAACTTATCATTTAAGTTAACTTAGGGAACACATGGGATACGTATCACTTTACATGTGCTCTTATCCTATCTTATCACTTTATGATGTAGGAGCATCCAAGGGCTATGAGAGCAATCTTGCATCACCCAATTAATATTTATTTTAATTTTTCTATAGTTTAGATTTTAATGTCCTAGGTAAATAATTTTTGAAATAAATGCTAAGTATTTTATTAAATATTTTAGTCACCTTATAATGGTGCCGACTTATCTTGAATATATTTTATTAAATATTCTTTTTGGGTGTAGAAATTGGGACTTATAAGTTGCCATAAATTCATTAATATAATGGCTTTTGGCACGTAGATCCTGAGAGCTACAACTTTGTATCACTCACCTATTCACTCTTAAAAGATAGCTATTCAAAATGTGCACCCAAGAATTAGTTGTTCTATTTTTCCTATTTTGGTATCTTGTTGAGTGGAGTGGGTGTCATAGTTGACTGTTATTATTAGCATGTTGGTGGGTGGATGTAATGTCCCCATTTTCAAGAGCATCAGAGTTTGAGGGATTAGCCTTTTATTGTGACCCTTGTAGGCTAATTATTGTTAGTGTTTTTCAAATTTATGCTAGGAATATATCAATCTATAGAGATCAAACAAAACTAAGCATAGGATGATGAGAAGTAAACTTCAATTAAGGATAGATCATACCCGGTTATGAAGTTCAGATCTGCCCTTGATATTGTCTTCAAACTCTCTTGGTATGTGTGCTCAAATGTGCAATCCAAATCTGCCCACCTAGGGCTTGTTCAATGCTTAACATACAGATCGCAAGACCAATGTATCAATCCTTAGATGTCCGAATTTCAGATCTGAAATTCGCTGGTGTATGTTACAATGATTTGATCTGCACTTGCTCTGTTATGATTCATGTCAGATCGCACTCTAGATCGCACTCTAGATCTGATGTATAATGAACTGAAAATCGTACATGTGAATGATGAGATCGCAGTCCTCATTCCCAGCACTAGCTGCTACAGAATTCGCAGCTCTTCCCTTCTCTCAGATCTCTGCTCTAAATCGCTCCAGCTTTAATGGATTTGCTCCAGCATTAATACATTCGTTTCAGCACTTGCTCATCCATGCGACTTGCTGAAGGTAGAATGGCAAGAAGGTTGACTTGAAGTCTACATAAGGATCCATCCTTATGAAAACCACCTACGTTGTTGCATCCAATGCAACTCAAAGTCAGACGTTGTTGATTAAAAAACTTACTTCATACCTTCTCCAAGTTGCTCTTATATCTGAGCTACTTCAGATAAATTCTTGGCCTCTAAGTAGGCCGACTTGGGCCTATAATAAATAATAACCTTACTATTTATTATTATTATCTTAATGACAACTTGGGCCCTCCCAAGTATTATATAGTTTTAATTAAATCATTACTCATAATTTTCAATAAACAATAGATAATAAATAACCCTTATTTATTATCATTATTTAAATCGATTATAATAAATATATCTCCATATATTTATTATTTATGATTTCCTTATTATTTATTTAATTTCCTTTAGGAAATCGTCAAACAATAAATAATAAATATAAGCAATATATTTATTATTATTATTTGAATCGCTCAATATATATCTCATATATAATTGATATTTATTTTAATAGATCATTGCATTTATTATTTGCCATGTTGATCGAATGTCGTAAAGGCCATAAATTCAACAAATATTGGGGATAGACGGTCTTCTAAGGTAGAGGTTTGATTAATGGAGGTTCTCGTCTTCTCCAAAATTCCGTATGTTCCAGTTTGGTCTTCGTTTGGTTCAGATTGGACTTTGTTTGGGCTCAATATCATACATTTACTATTTATAACAAGTCAGAGGTTGATCAAGAAGGGCCCTTTCTATTTTTAGTAAGGCAGCCATATGGACAAAGAATGCAGTGGGTTACCTCCTGGTTTTGACAGAATCGAGAAATAATGAGTATCCTTGGAGTTATGACATTTTTATTATTAATAAAGTAATACTTTATTAATAATTAATTCAAAGTGCACATCATTAAATGTTATTGACTTTATTGTTAGAAGGGGTTATTTAATGATTATAAAGTGCACATGAGGAATAATGTTAAGTGCCAATTTAAAGGGAGTTATAAGTGATTAATAAGATATACTTTATATTATTTTGTTGTGCACCAAATGGAGGGAAATATAACAAATTATTATTTTTCAAACTTTGCAACAAAAGCACATATGTTCTTTAAGTTATACGGAGTGTAAGCTTGAAGCTTCAAGCTCAATTAGTATTTGGAGATTTATAAATACCTTCAAAGGGAAAAATGGACTCATTCTATAGAGCATTTGATTTTGTGAAATTGTGTTGTGTTGAGAACCAAAGGTTTTCAGATTTCTGAACTTGAAGAATTGTGAATTCCCCCAAGTCTTTTCAGCATAGTGAATTGGTGAAACACCCAACGAATTATGCCAAGCTTTGGCTTCATCCAAAGGTCAAGATTGATATTATTGTTTGCAAAGATCAACAAATGCAACCCCAATTCATCTCAGAAAAAATTTGCTTGGGTTGGAGTCTGAATTTTATGCAGATCGCAGCCCATATATGGTTCAACGTTTGAGTTTGGAGAGTGGCCGCAGGTAACATAGGTGAAGCTGCGATTTAAATATTAGAGGCAGCGTTGGCAGTCTTAGGGCACGTTCTTTGATGTTTGGTGTCTCAAATCACCATTAGCAGCTGTGGTGACAATTCATGATCTTATTCAGAAGGTTGCGTCCCAAACTTGGATGTCAAATAATTTATGCAAACAGCTACAGGTTACTGTCTATTAATTATGAACAAATTTCTTATGCTGTCATTGTAGATTGTTTCGATTAGTTGTCGAGGAATAAGAATGCACTCCAAGTGTTTGATGTAATGTCATAACTGAACTACTCTTAATCAGCATATTATTTCTTATGCCAAGTGTTTGTGAAAATTTCCATTGGCTGTAGATGCACACTTTACATGTAGAAATCATATGTATGCATTCAAAAGGTCAAAAAGGATTGCATTTGCATTTTAGTTCTTTGCCTAGATATCTTAGTAATCAATTGCAAGCATTTAAACTTCATTTGAAACCATTTCAAGAAAGCAAAAACAATCTGAAAACAAAGAACAGCAAGTACAGACTTTGCGAGACAGGTGTTTGACAATATTCCTTGGAGCTTAAATCATCACAACAGGGTCAGATTTACCAAGGGATATTACAGTGGAGATGACAAGGCAACCACAAGCAAAGAAGGCAACTTCTAAGTTGAGGAGAATCTTCTCCCCTGTTTTGACATAGCTTCTTGAGGATTACAAACCAAGGTTATGGTAACCATTGTGGTTATTGGCAGTTACAACTTTTGATTAATCTTTTCCGTTTTCAAATTTTTACAAGTTAGGGGAGGGAGGAAGAAGTTTGCCATTGAAGAAATGGCAGTTTTCAAGACGGGGGAATATGTTTATGGGCAGATTTCAGGCTTCAATACTGGAATCCATGGCGGTTCTTATTGCAAGTTGAAGATTTGAAACCAGTTTTGCTGCAGAATGCACAGTTCAAGGAAATTGTTTCCCCTGGGTAACTCTTTCTTTCTTATGTGCAGATTTATATCAGTTTTGTTTCCAATTGTCAATGAAGCCTATAAGGCTCCAATACTTTGTACCTTTAGATTTGTTGTGTATTTAATCTCTTCCAGTAGAGTTTGAGTAGTGAATATAAGACTTATCATATTGATTTTCTGATATTTTCTAAGCATTTCTGAGTTGCATTTGTAAGTTGTTTTGAGTTTGGCTTAAGATGGTTTTTTTTACCTATCATCACTTTATGTCTCATATCATAAGATTATCATTGTAAAAGGGCGTAGTACCTAGCTAGTTTCTCTATTAGGTCCTCTTTACACCGTATCATTTAAATTTGCATAGGATTCACATGGGATACTTATCACTTTGTGTAATATCCCCTTATGGATATTTAAACAAAAATCTGGACCAAATATCCATAAGGGGATATTTCAGTGGTATCAGAGTGGTGTATTCTGCCAGCCTGTGAGGTTTTATGAGTAACAGAGAAGTGCAGCTTGGTTGCCTGGTTGGGTTTCTGGACGGCTACATTGAAATATAATATTGATGGTGCGCTATTTAGCGACTAATACTTTGTGGCACCCGGATAATAATGGTTTGAAAAGAACATCTATTTATATATTAGTCGCAAACATTATAAGGAGATGAAGTTTATTTTCATAATATGAAACAAGTTCAATATTCTATGCCGCAGGTTGGAGGTGATTAAAATATTGAAGGTATAAGTTCAACAATTGTTTGTGTATATCTCAGTGGGACAGATTTATTATTGGAGAGTTTGATTTTAAGTTTGAGCACATAATAATAATATTGTTCACATTAAGTTTGGGCGATTAAATATTATCTAAAGAACCTGGGCAAATAAATATTTCCTTTGAAAGGATATTGACAGAGCAAATATAAAGATGGGCAATCATTTTAAGTGTCATGAAGTTTAATAAAACGTAGATCATTATATTTGTTTGTGGGCAGATTTTATTATTGTTGGCGCCTCGCCTCTTGATTTTGTGGACCATATTTCTTTGGGCTGATCATTATATTTGATTGTTTGGACCCTAAAATTGTACTTTGGCTTCCACGAAAAATTAATAGATCAAATCGGCGTGAGATTTCTATTGGTTGAGCCAAACATTAATTCTTTTGCTAGCCGTAAGTGAAATTTCATCCTAACTCAAGCATCATCTTTTAAACACGGGCCTTTTCTCTTGGCTCACATATGATTTGTGTAGTTGCCACTTTCTCTGTGTATACCGGAACTAGCAAACGGCATCAAGAGAAAAAACATCTTCATTCTTCAAAAACGTGAAAACTGTGTGTGCTGCAGTCATTTATATACAGTTCAGGCATTTTTCCTGTGGGCATTGTTTTGAAGGGATTCCTGTGAAAAGTCTCGTACTTGCTGAAGAATATTGGCATCACCATCAACAAACAAACCATTCGGGCCAGCTGAAGAATATTGGAGTGATGTATTGAAGCTTCACACATATCACAGCTTGCCAAAGGGAGATTCATGTGCCTTGTGATGGAATTGACTGATCTCAAACAACAAATTGAAGCTTGTGACTCAGCCAAAGACAGTTTTGAATTACTATATAAACATATAATTTGCCGCTGCTGGTAGAAATTGCTTTTACTGATCAGCATTACCAGAGAGATTGCTGCTAGGTTTTCTAAATACGAGCAAAGGAGAGTTCAGAGGTTTTCTAGGATGCCGATATATATCAGATTTGTGGATCATTGATGTGCTGTTAGTAGACAGATTTCTGGAGCAGAGATCAAGTATGATCTGGAAAAGGTAACAGTTCAAGGACAGTGACCTATCTTGTCAAACAGAAAAAAGGCAATTTAATTTAGTCCTCAAGGTAGCTGTTATATCTCCTGTAACTGTAAATTTAATGAATGATTTGGGCTTTGCAAATTGCTTGATAAAATGCATATCTAGCTGAATGGGTGGAAGAAGTGCCAAACTTGGTTTAGAACACAGGGACTTTATAAAGTCTTAGCATTTAGCAATCTGGTTTGGTAATCAAGAGAGGAAACATGGTTGAAAGGAAGCACTTGTTAGGTGGACAAAATTGAAGGTGACAAAGATTGGAGTCATGAAGAACTTGCTGCTGCCCATCTGCTGTAGTCCGCACTCTTCAGTTGCAAACTGGTGGTGAAATTTTGAACACTACATTAATATATATTTCAGATTGGAGTTTGCATTAAACAGCAGCAAATAATCTATATGTAAACTGCAATATTAAGGTTTATGGTGTTTTCCTTCTTGATGGTAGTTTATCTGTTGATCAATCAGTGAGTTCTCTGAATGTATATGCTACCCATACTTAAATTGTGTGCATTCTCGTTTGCATTATGATATGAATATGTGAATGTGAATTATTGCAATTACTTCTTAGCAATCCTGTCGAAGCTAGAGCATCCAAACAGCATTCAAGCAAGCTATTTGACAAAATGTCTCAGAGTTGAAATTGCAAAAAAATTAGAGTCAAACAAGGGTGGCATCCTACAGTGGTATCAAAACTTGGAGCAAAACAGGGTAGGACACTACAATACTCATCAGAGACAAAGTTCTTGCTATCCTGTAGTGTTTGTTTAAGTGTGCATCAGTTTTTGTAAAGTTTATCTTAAAAAACAAAATGAAGACACTGGCAAATCAGAAAAGTGATCTTTTCTCAAAAAAATTCAAAGATACATTCAATGGCAATCAGCTAAGGAACTTGCAGAAAGAAAAGAAGATAGGAAATTGGCTCTATGTAATTTGATCACAATTGATGTCCATGAATTTTCTTGATGTTGTTCTCTCAAAACTGGAGGAATCAGACTCATTTGTCCAAAGTAGACCAGTCAGATTGGAGGCTTCTGAATTGGGCTTTGCAGCCCTCAATGCTCGCTTTGGTCCAAGACAGGTTTTTGGAACATCCGTGTAAAGATATTAGACTTGCAGTTGCTTCATGTCTCAATGAGATTACATGAATAACAGCTCCTGTAGCACCCTATGATGATGATGTACTGAGTAAGGTTTTGCAGCTGACTGTGAAGAGCTTTCATGGGTTACATGATGTCAAAGGCCCTACCTTTGCTAAGAGGCTAAGATTTTAGAAATTATGTCAAGAGTCAAGTCATTTGCCATTATGATTGATCTTGAATTTAATGATTTGATTCTTCAAATGTTTCAATGCTTCTTAACAGAAATCAAGAAACTTCAGCTAGACAATTTGATGGCTTGTATGCAAACTATTATGTCTTTCATATTAGATGAGGATGATGATATCTGTAAGCAGTTGCAATCGGACTTGTTGGCCATTTGGAGAAAGGAGCATAAAATTTCACCCTTCGCTTATGAGTTCTCAAAAAGGTTGATTGAGTAGAAGATTGAAAGGTTCAAGAAATAGATGACTGAAAATGAACTAATCTCAATGGGCTTACAAGTTGCAAAGTTTCCCATAAAAAGTAAGAACCAAATGAGAAGGGAGCAGATTTGTTTCACATGTTAGGAAACTTGAACATCTGATCAAAGTTGTGGGGTTAGTAGGGAAGATAAGACATCCAAAGAAGTTTGGACAAGCGATGAATAAAATAGGAATTCAAAAACTTTGTTCAAACAAAATAACGTGAATGATTGTGAGGAGATGGATTCGGCTATTGTTATAGGTAAGGGATATGTGAATCTTGATATTGGTGACTTGGAAGTGGTGATTGACAAACATTTTGATGATGGTGGTCCTACTCAAGGAGAGAGCATATTGGAGGCTGAAGATGTTTTCAAGGAGGATAATGAATCTTCATATGATGAGAAATTGTTTAAAAATGATGACATGGCAGCAGCCTTAACTTTGCATACAGATCAATCAAACAAGGGTTTTGAGGCTTACGATAACATTGAGAGGTATAATGAATCATGTGCTCTTAATAACAGCAATCCACTGATGGACGATGGTGTTTTGGATGACCAATTGGAAAATGCATTTCAAGATTATGGTGTTGAGAAACATACTTTGAAGAATCAGCTGAAGGTCACTGGTGATATGACTGTTGCAGCCTTAGTTCATTATGATAACACTCACAAGATCATTGAAAACCTCTACTGGAAGACTCAAATTGAAAAGAGGCAAAGGGGCATGAAAGGTGATTCTTATTTTGCTGGCTTACAGGTGGTCAAATTAGCCCTTGAATCAATGAAATCTGATTATTTGTGTTTACTTTCATACAGGGATCATATCTTTAAGGTTATTGAAGTATATTAATAAATTGAAGGAAAAGAAGGATGAGATCAATAAACTCATCATGGAGCTAAACGATTCACAAGAGATATTGGAGAATACGCAGATGGCTCTTCAAGAAGCAAAAAAATAGACTGTTGCCACTAATCATTTCAAGGAGCAGGAGGGCAAAGGAAGGACTGAGTTTATCAAGGAAGTGATTAAGGAACTTGATAGAATACAAAAAACTTATGATTTGGACGATTGTCCCAAAAAATCAAGAAATAAAATTTTGGACCAGCCAAAACCTTGGTTTGAGTTTGGAGTAAAGGACAATCATCAATTGGTTGACAATTCTTTGTTTGAGGTAAATGCTGATTGGACATTTGATAATCCACTCTTCGAATTGGATGAGGGAGTTCTTTCTAACTCCAATGATGAGAATGGAATTGATTGCAGGATTTGGGACCCAGGTGCAGTTTCTAGAGATAAGTTTTGGTCACGGGATTGGAGTAGTGGATCAATTTCTAGTGTTAGTACCGCTACCCACTTTTCGATCAGCATACACATGGGTTTGGATTTTGATCTACAGATGAGTTGGATGGATTTTGTGGTTAAGTAGTTAAGTAGTTATTGGTTGAGGAGTGATGGTAGATATGATTTGATCATAGGAGATGGATTTTCAGCTACTTCCTTACTCATGATTCCTATGTATTTAGTGGGATTCCAAATTGATTACTGGTGTACTAGTTCCTCTGCACTGTTGGTGTTGACCCCAACCCTTGAGCAGTTTGATTTTTACACCAACAGCACAGGATGGACTGAGAAATTTTATTGTGTGCTTATGATACACAAAATACACAAACCTTCCTTCTATCTAACCAATATTCTATAACACAATGACAAAGATAACCACATTTAAAACAAGTTGTATAATCTGTTTTTAGTTGCCCCTCCTACATTTATAACCTCCTCTATAATTGAATGGTTTGTTCTCCTAGTAATTTTGCGGACAAGTATTTTGTAATGCGTTGGCATTTCTATTGTTCCTCCACGGTGGCTATCTATACCCATCATCGTATATATAGGGGTCATTCTGCAAGCCCGTAGCATTTGTCATCATTTGATAAACTTCTCTACTATATCCATGGCTTAATAGACATCTAGGTTATGGATGAGCTTTTGCATTGCTTAAGTGGAATGCTTTTGATGGACAGTTTTTTGTCTCATGTTCATCCCATTCTCTGCAAATTCCACAAAATATCGATTAGAGCTTTTGTGGTATTGTTTGAAGCTTTAGCTTTATTGTTGTCGCCCTTTTTCTCCTTGTCCCTTCAACCAATCATTTCTTGAATGACCTTCTCTAGAGCAATAAGAACACCTTATGTTCAATTTTGTTTTGTTGGCTTCCTCTCTTTCTATTATATCCTCACAAGGTGAGTTATAAAACTACTAATTCTAATTTCTCTATTACCTCACTTTCATTTTCTTTGTCTTCTTTTCACTATGGTTGCACCTCAATGCAATAGGCCAAAATTACCATATTTGAATATGTATCAAATATTTGCCCATCCAAGGCTGCTCTAACGTCTTTTTGTAGTCCATAGATGAACCATTCTAAATTCTTTGTTAACGGTTCTTCCAACTTGTAGGATGCTTCTTTAAATCTTTTATCGGAGTCCTTCGCTGATTCTCCTTTACTTTGTACCAATTCACTCATCTTGTTTACACTCTTAAATGTTACTTTCAAAGTGCCAAAATTTGCTAGAAAATCTCTCTTTACCTCCTCAAAATCCTTATCATGTTTAGGAGATGTCTTCTTATACCAATCCAATATATACTTCCTCTTAGGCTGCCAATTCAGAAAAAATGGAGGCCACTCAGCAAAGTGAGAATAAAAGGAAGGTTCAAACCCATTCTCTGCAAATTCCACAAAATATCAATTAAAGCTTTTGTGGTATTGTTTGAAGCTTTAGCTTTATTGTTGTTGTCCTTTTTCTCCTTGTCCCTTCAATCAATCATTTCTTGAATGACCTTCTCTAGAGCAATAAGAACACCTTATGTCAATTTTGTTTTGTTGGCTTCCTCTCTTTCTATTATATCCTGACAAGGTGAGTTGTAAAACTACTAATTCTAATTTCTCTATTACCTCACTTTCATTTTCTTTGTCTTCTTTTCACTATGGTTGCACCTCAATGCAGTAGGCCAAAATTACCACATTTGAATATGTATCAAATATTTGCCCATCCAAGGCTGCTCTAATGTCTTTTTGTAGTCCATAGATGAACCATTCTAAGTTCTTTGTTAATGGTTCTTCCAACTTGTAGGATACTTCTTTAAATCTTTTATCAGAGTCCTTGGCTGATTCTCCTTTCCTTTGTACCAATTCACTCATCTTGCTTACACTCTTAAATGTTACTTTCAAAGTGCCAAAATTTGCTAGAAAGTCTCTCTTTACCTCCTCAAAATCCTTATCATGTTTAGGAGATGTCTTCTTATACCAATCCAATATATACTTCCTCTAAGGCTGCCAATTCAGAAAAAATGGAGGCCACTCAGCAAAGTGAGAATAGAAGGAAGGTTCAAACCCAAGAAACTCAATAGCCTGGTACAGAACAGGGTAAAGTACTAAAGTTCCCTTTCTCAACCCAGGTCCCTAGCTCTAATACTCCTCCTGTCAAGAGGACACTCACTTTCTCCCCTGATGCTTTAAAGCTAGCGACCCCTACTTGGTTGCAGGAAAGTTTGGATAGAAAGAGGAAGAGAGAAACAGAGAAATGTCCTCCCAAAGGTGATATCTCACAGATTCTACCAAACATCCCTGCTCCAAAGACGAAGAAGTTGAAGACTACTTCTCATCTTGTAGATGATGAACAAACTAGGCTTGTTTTCCTGGAAGTAGCCCATCCTACAGCAGACAAAGATCTAAGTGTTGTCACTCCCTTTGACTACAATATTACAAGGATTGATACAAGGGATCTGGAGTTTAAGAAAGATGTAGGCATATGGCAGTTTTCCAACAGGCTAATGCATAAGAGAATTGAGAAAACAAAACTGGGAAAAGATCAATTGAAAGCAATGGTCCAGTTGTTGTTAGAAAGCCTCAAGTCATTATTAGCACCCCTATCTGCTCAATTGGCCAGCTCTTCAGATGTCATTCTAGACCCTACCACAGACAGTAACAAACAATTGATCTCCTGACTGCAAATAGATAGTCAACTCGGAAAAGTGACTAGAGAATGGATACTAGATCTGAAAATTAGAGGCCTCCCCTTCATTGATAGACTATAGTTTGAGCAAGTCATATGATGCTTTGATATTAGCCCGAAATGTTGTTGTATCAGAAATAAGAGTGGCCAGATTGGAGAATAATACCCACAAACAGAAATGAAACAGATAAAGGAGGTAATGGTGATGAAAACGGAAACAACAATGAACCTAGGCCTTCTGCAGTCACCTAAAGAGCCCCTTCAGAAATGGATGTTCAGCTTGGGATACAAGTGTGAATGCATCTTGAAAAGTGTGAATAATTAAAAAAACTTTTGAAGGAAGCTAAAGAAAATATAGAGCAGATAATAGCATATTTCAAGGACATCGGTTGTAAATTGGAGAAGAAAGATAATTCTGGAGTAATCATTCTAGATGAGTTAAAGAAAGAGTATCAACAAAACATTGATAATATCACCAATCTCCAAGTTTACTGCAAGGAAGAACACAGGAAATTAACTTGGAAAGACGCTACGCTAATGTGGTGCGGGAACCATCACCATACATTCAATGCCAAAGAAAAAGAAATCAGAGAACAATTGTCGTACTGAGCAATCAGAAATACCAATGTAACTGTCCCTGAGTTCGATGACATCTCAAGAGTGGTGACAACTCTACAGGCACATAACGAGAATTTGGCAGCCCAACAGCCACTTGTAGCGGAAGGAGAAAAGAAAGCAACATGATACATGTGTTCCCAATTCTATTTTTAGTTTTTGTCTTTATGCTTATTGGCCAGATGCCTTATTCTAATTTATGGAATTTCAAAAGACATTTATGTAGCTGTTGCAAGAAGGTTTCTCTGTTTTGAAAGTTGAAAAACTATATATTTCAAAATGCAAGACAATGCAAAGGATTGGTAGTTTTATTACTGAAATTCCCCCTGTTACTTTGATAACTGAGTGTGACTCAAATTTTGGTAGTTACCGTTGTTCATTGCAAGAAAAATTTACTTCTTTCTGTTTAATGGTCATAACTATATTTTCATAATCTGAAGTTAGTATCTGATTTTCATCTTTGTATGAGAATAGGTGTAACTGATATTGGTCTTGTATGCATAAATACATTCAAAATCTTATATTGGTTATCTGTGGATATTTCATGGTGACGAGTATTCGTTAAAGCCTTTCCTCCTTTCCGGTAAAAAGCATACCCCCATTTAGTTAACGAGATAAACATAAAAATTCATTGCATACTTATTATAAGGGAGTTGTACCTTCAAATTCAGAGAGGAACTATCAGAGTTCGCTCAACTGTTGTATAACTGAAGGGTTTTTGACGGCAAGAGTCGGATTATATAGAAAAGCTCAATCTGTTAACCAACTGTGTTGATAAGTGAAAGTCGTGAGTGAATTAGAGGGCTCGCACTCGGGAATGTATCAAACTAGTAGCCATACATAGAAATTGATACAAGGATTGGATGTTCATACGAATTCGTAGACCATGTCCTTTGTGATGACCATTCACTACCTTGTGCCATAATGCCGCCACCAAATTAACTAACACTAAAAGTTCTAGTGCCATGGATACTATAAAGTGTCAATTTCCTTGGCCATAGTGCCACTTATCTCATCAACATCAACAAACCCCCAAACAATCTTGCTCAGCAAATTCCCCTTTTTACATTGCTTGGAAAAAGAGGATGACATTCGAACCTTGCCAAGGACCTCCGTAACGGCAATAGTTTATAGTTAACTTGCTCTGAATATGCAAGGTGTTTTCTATGTTTCTTTCCACGCCACGTTAATATTTCATTTGCCCAAACAATACAAATACAAATATCAAACTATGGTAAGGCGCGTGAACTTCCCCGACTTAGGCATGAATAAATTCATTCGAAGCATTACTGATCTCCAAGTCACATACATGATAAACTTATATTTTCATTGGCATCCAACACCAAACTATTGACCCAAGGAATCATTATCTTTTATTTAATAATAATCTTCCTTATTTTATATTTTAAGCATAGGTCAATTTTTGGGTAATAATATATAATTCTCGAAGGTAACTTGAAATTTGAAATTACACCAAAATTCTTCAGAAAAATAATAAATTTTCAAACCCTTACAAGTTTGTCTCAAAATGAGACTTCACAAATTGGTACAAATGTGAATTTCGTCGCGATTCCACTCCCAAGAAGAAGAACTAGGGTTTCGTCCAGCCCTTTCATCAATCTACTAAAGATTTTCGTCCTTAGAGATCTCAGTTGATGCAAGCATCAATATATTAATTCAACATAAAAATCCATAAGCATATCAAATGAGCCTCTTAACCCTGCTTTTATAGCTTTCTCAAAGGGGTCGACCCTCTTCTCTAGGCCATGTGGGATTGTAAGTTTTACTTTAATTTATAACTCTTTGCTTCCCCATAAAGAGATTTTTATTTAATAATTCTCCATTGACATAAAGTCACTTAGCTGCTTAAGTAAATAATCAAATTAAGTCTTCAATAGAATTTATATAATTTAACAACTTAAAACTTAGTTATTTAATTGACTTCTATTTCCCCAAAAAGGGGACATTACAATATGGCACAACGTTTTTGCAAAATCCCCAAAATACATGAACAAGTTGTGGCACTTTGTCACAATGTGTCTACAAAAGATGCTCAAATTGATCCATAAGGACAAAAGAAAATAAAAAAATACCTACACCAATGGAAAGTGCACGATACCACCTTTATGATGATACCTCGTTTGCCAAAAATAGACAGCAAACGCCCAAGTTATGACCATTTGAAGAAAAACGCAGATTTGAGCCTAAAGGTGATAAAAAATTTCACCCCACTTTAGCACTCGGGGGCTAAGGTGTGGTCACCATGTGACTGTGCGGCTAGATAGTGTAAAAAGAAAAAAAAAATGTGTAATGTGGGTGGCTCTGGTGCCAAACCCACAATACACATTGCGCACGAACCAATGACGAAAACCAAGTCCTCCAAAGAAGGCTCCATGTGACTACTATGACTACAGAAGCTAGATATATTGGGGGGACATGTATAACTGATTATCAAGGTGTTTAAGGGCAAGCTGTGCCAAGTCTTCACACACCAACTCCTATCACCAAGTCACCACAAGTTTCGAGGCACCAAACAACTCCACAACTCACCAAGCAAACAAAGAGCGTTGTGAAGATGTAGATAGACCCATCCCAGGAAACGATGGTGGTCAAGAGTTTTGATGCATTGACCAGCTCTAGAATAAATAGCTGACCCAGCAATGCAGTGCCCAAACTACATAAAATTGGCCAGACAAAGAAACAATGATCCTAGCTCAATAGAAGGGAGCCCATGCGGACCTGCTCACAAAGAGATGACCAAATAATGTGAGGTCGAATCGTCATAACCTAGAGGAAGAAATGGTGCGGTGTAGCCCACAGAGAAAGTAAGAAAGTCCTTCAATCAAAGACTCCCAAAGTGGATTAAAACCCCCCAAAAAGTACTTATCGAAAAAATATAAAAGCACCTGTCACAGAGGTAATTCCCCACCAAACAAAGAATAAGCAGGTCAACTGAGCCAATACATGAAACCACCACAAAAAACATGAAATATCCCTGATAGGATATTAAGGCCAATTCTGATTTGTTTTCACTAATTTTTCCTTGACTTTGACTGGTATCTGGTAGAGTCTTTTTTTTTTGTTTTTTGAAGTTTATGATTTTTTGTGTTTTTTTTATTTTTTCTGATTTTTTGAGGTTTTGATAAAATGAGATGCAATGAACAAATTGACTAAACTGACATATATAACTACAAACCAATTTCACACTAATCTGAAACAAATCTGATCTTTGATTATTGCCAAATGAACATTACAGGAAACCATACCAGGAAAACACTGAATAAAATGAATGCTGATAAATTTGTATTAACTCCAAACTACATCTGCTGACTGAAACCCATAATTCTGGGCATAAAACATGACAGGTCTGCTACCAAAATTATCCTCCAAGGTCGACATCTGCTGCTGGTATGCCCTCTACGGCCAAGTAGACAATGTAGAGGTTGACTGTGGGGGGGACGGCTAGCTGATAAAGTTTGTACAGTCCCTCAATTATACTTTCCAAGCTACCGATCTGATTCAGAACACAGTAATGCCACCAAACCCCTCTGGAACAATGCAATCAGCACCTGTATGGGACGCCAATCTCCTTCCTGGGAGTGTACGGCCAGCAAGAATACCCTATGGAACCCCACTAAACTCTAACAACTCTGATCTGTACTTCTGAAATGAAATTTCTACCTCTTTCAACCAAAATAATTATCACTTCAAAATCAATCACCAAATTGCTCTAATCAGCTGGTACTAAAATGTAATTCCTCTCTACAGGCAAGCTGGGGGAACGTCCAGCCTGAAATCTTCAAGAGTTTTCGTTCTTGCAGAGAAAATGTGCTGCAAACCCTGACCTCAAAGCTCCAATCACCAAATGCAATCAAATAATAAAGCCTAGATGATGAAAATGACCTCCCAAAACTTCTTTTATTCTTCCTCAAGGCAAATTGACCACCTTGGGTTCCCATTATTTTATTTTATTGACTTTTAATAAAATAATTGCCCCCTCATAAAAATTCGACCACCAAGGCATTATTTACCATTATTATAATGCCCCCCTCTTAAAACATAACTTATGACTTCATCCTCTAGAAAAATGTGCCATAACTTATTATAATGTAAAGTGACTTTATATCACTTTAATATTAATTTATTTAGTACCAGCTTAGGAAATATAAAATATTTCTCGTTTTATTCATAAAATGCAAATCTAGACTCAGAATTGAACTCCAACTGAAGCCCTGTGATCACTGATGATGCTTGAGTCCTACAAGACAACTGCCAGTTCCTCCTAAAATGTAGGGGGACGCCCTAAAAAGTAGAAACCTGTCTCCAAACACCTGAAATTGCTCAAAAGCATCATGCTCTTCTCTATGGTCCCTCGGGTGGCCATCCAATCAACCATCAGTTCTCCCTAAAAAATAGGAGACCTCCTTAAAATGTAGAAATTGTAATCTAAAAGTCCAAAACAGCTCATAGAGCCCCTGCAAAGCTCCACAACCCTCAGAATGAGTTCCCTAACCATATCGTTGACCTATGAGAACTCGAATGATAGGTCAACCTCTGCTCATCTCCTTTCGCCTAGGAAGGGGACATTACAAAACATGGACCAACACAAATGGTCTATGTAGCGTGCAAAGACATGGAAGTCGATCAAAACAAATTACGTAATGAGCCAATCATAGTACTTAGGCCGATCAAATCAAAGTGCCAACAAACAATAAGACGTTAGCCAATGAAAAACTCTAGCGCATGCTGGCCTTACAAGCACCTAACCAACCAAACAATTGTAGTCCTCCAACCATCCAAACACAACAACCACAATTCCAAGCATATACAAAAGTGGTTTGATCACCAAAGCTAAGAAACACTTCAAGCCAACAAAACACTTGAACCTAGAAAACAATGCGATAGAAAACATCACAACGCCGTCAAATCAAACTAGGGTGAGCAAAAACAGAATTTAACCACAAACCTATGTTCCACGGGGACGCGTCCCCTGCCCTTGTACCCCTGTTCCCGTCCCGGGTACAAAACGGGGACGCGGGGACAGATTTTCAACGTCCCCTAGCAGTCCCCTTTTCGTCCCCAAATCGGGGACTTTTAGGAAACTTCAAAAATCAAAGTTCCCTAAATAGGGGACGGATTTGGGTACCGGGGACGGTTAGGGGACGGCTTGGCCGTCCCCGGTACCCAAATCCGTCCCCTATTTCCCAGCCAAAAAAAAACGGCCGCCAGTCTTAAAAAGTGCATTT
>MU225576.1:220309-241745 GCA_018584345.1 Thuja plicata | reverse complement strand
TACAATGAAAGTATTTGAACTTTGTTAATTTGCTATGTATTCATTGTTTTGAGCTTCTAAAATGTCTATGATGAATGATTTATCAATGTTATGATATGCATATTTGAATTCTCTCTATATATAAAAATTCCCCTATATAATTGTCGTCCCCTAAGGTCCCGTCCCCTAAATTTTGGCTTTGACCCGTACCCGTACCGGAAACACGTCCCCGTCCCCTAAAACGTCCCCGTCCCGGAAACTCCGTGGAGCATAGCCACAAACTGGTCAAAACACACAGTTCTGGCAAATGATAAATCTCAATCAAACTATGCATGAAGAAGCATGTGCCAAATGCAATTGCGCATTCATCGCCAATTGATCAAAACGGGTCAGCTTGGATCTCAAACACAAACACTAGTGAAAATTCTCAGCAAGGAAGGGGATGCAAAATTGTCTACTATGATACCATGTTGAGCAGCCAGGAACAACCACTTGCAAAGCAAAGAAAACACTGCGCAATGCTAGAGAGAAGCCACAACAAAGAAGCTATTTCACCGAAGAGTAAGTGAATTTAAAATAATTACAAATGTACAAAGCCCTTGCCTATAAAGGCAAGGTGAGAGCAGATAGAGACAAACAACCATCTAACTCCCAAAAAAAAAAAATGAATGAACCTAACATTAAATAATAATGCATAGCTAATATTTAATAAAGTAAATGTCGGTTACCTAAGTTGAACTTAAGTAAATGTAAGTGGGATTAATCCGCATACACCAACACATATGCATATTGTAAGAATTTGCAAATAGCAATAACCCAAGGATGTAGAGGTCAAAGAATAGCACAAAGATAAGAGAGATGATATGAACAAGAATAAATTTTATTCTCATTAATGATGCAATATGCAAATAGAAGATATTGGAGATATTGGAGATGTTTTACAATGTAGAAGTGCTTGCTTATATAAGCAAGGCAATAAGAGACAATGATAAGGAGAAGATAAGCGATCACCTACACAAGGTGGAATCACATATCCACCAAAGGTGGATCATCCTCCATTATGCATTTAAGTATGTGCAATATCATGAGGATGATAATGTGATATGTGCACTAAAGGTGGATCTCACACATAAAGTGGAATGAGATAACAAAAATCACCACCTAAAGTGGAATTTCTCCTACACCATGTGCTTAATTAGGATGCAAACTCCTAGGTGTCTCAATGACAAATTACTATGTAATGCATCATCCTAAGTAAGATTAAGTAAAGTGTAATTAGGAATATTTAATTACACCAACACCCCCCTTAAGTGCAACTTAGGGGAATGTACTTAAACGCACAATGGAAGATGGGTCCCAGCTACAAGGCCATGTTAGGTACCCATGTACAAAATGCAAAGCAATACATGAAATGCAATCTCTCGTAAGAAGGAGAAAGGGAGAAAACCTCATGGGACAAAACTCCCCTACAAAAAGAGAGATGAAAACACAAAAGATGCATGGATGGATGGAGGACTCAAGACCCCCCAAGGACTACATACATCATGTATACACAAGAAATTATCCCCCCATAGGAAGGAAAGATGGAGACATGATATCCCCCCCATAATGAAGAAGTGTCAATGTTGATGAAGTGTACCTACAAAAAAAAGATAACCCAATGCCTACAAGCAACACGTCTCCCCTTAGGAAGATATAAATACATCAAACGATGAAGAAGCCAATCCATGTCAAAATGGAAGAATGAGGAAATCTCCATGTATGTATCTCTGAAGGCTGAAAAGGTATCTCCAAGCTCAAGAAATCTATCACATCATCAACTGAACCATGAAATGTGACGAACCAAGTGAAGGAGAAGAATCAAGAATGTCAATCTCTAAAGAGGGTGAAGAAGTATCTCCAACTCCAACTGTGATGAAACTGTCATCAAAGAGAAGAGAAACCCCCTCAAATATGTCACCCAAATCTCCAATATGAGACTCAACAACGATGCTAAAATGTCATCCAAGTAGTCATCCCACACTACAAGATCTGAAGTACTATGTTCATCCTACTGAATAGAAGAGCTCATGTCCAATGAAGGAGGTGGAGGAGTAGGAAGCTCAACACTTGTCTCGAGAACACAATGATTCAAGTGTCCAAAGTTCTCCTCACATACATAATTCACCCTTGGTAGAAGGGTAGGTACATCATGAACATCATCATCATCATCAACAAAATGTGAAAAAGAATACAAGCGTGATGTGTGATCAACAACTCCCATAGCTATGACATCTCTAGTGTCCATGTCCCTAATGTAGACATAATTAGGAGTGAACTCAACAATTTTACCTTGTGCCCCATGAGTTATTTGATAGATAGAAAGGAGATTAGTGGTCAAGGATGGTACACAAAGAACATCATTAAATGTCCCCTCTCCCATAGGAATAGAATCCTTCCCACAAACCTTCATGTACGTATTGTTACCCATCAATATATGAGGAGAATTACAAGGCTCAATAGAAGAGAAAATATCTATAGAAGATGCCATATGATGTGAAGCACCTAAATCAAGAAGTCATTTACCTTGCTCAGGATGTGTGGAAGCCATGAATGCTTGACCTTTTCCATTAACCTTGGTTGATGATGTAGATGAAAAAGCTGCAAATTTTGATGAAGGGGACGAAGAGACTGATAAGGGTAGCATGATGTTGATCTTTTCAAGAGTGTGAGTGAGCTCATCAATCTTCTTATGGAAACATTTATGCTCACCATGTCCTTCCTTTTTACAATATGCACATTTTACCTTTTCCTTCTAGATGATTCCTCTCTTGAAGAGGACTTGGATTCAGAAGTATGTTGTGAAGGAGAATCATCACCTTTATCATGAGGCTCAGGATCCTTATGTTGCTTCTTTCCCTTGCCATTGGAAGCCTTTGGAGTGGGGCCATTTGCAAGAAGTGCATGATACTTTGGAGACTTCAATTGACCCATATGTGCCAACTTTGCTCGTTCCCTTGTGAGTTGAGCTGCAAATTCATCAAGAGAAGGCATTTTGTATGCACTACCAAGAGCATCCATAGTAGCATAGAATGTAGAAACAAAAATTGAATATTCAGGACCTAGCTTGGAAAGAATAGATAAGATCAATTGTTCGTCCTCTTTAGTAATTCCACAATTAGAAACCTCCAATCTAATAGAATTGAACTTAGAGAAAAAGTCTCGAGTATTGTCAAAATCACTAGGATTTAGACCTATGAGCTCATTCTCCAATCTGAATTTTCTCATTCTATCAGGTTTACCAAAGAGTCCCTTCTTGATTATGCAAGCATCATGAGGATGTGTGCAAGATGCAATATGATATAGCAAATTAGGAGAGATGGATGATCTAAGACAGCCAAGTGCTTTATCCCTTCAATCAAACCATTTTTTTCCTTTCTGCAACACCTGTAGCTAGTTTCGGATCCTGCCCAAAAGTGATTCTATGCAATCCAACACTTAACAACTAATTAGATACAGATTCTTTCCATTCATGGTAATTATATGGAGTGAGGATTTTGACCTTTGAAAAGTCCATTATACAACCAAAGAATGATACAAAACAACTGATAACTCCTTCAACTCACTGATGCTAATCAGAAAACTGAAATCCAAGGATTAACCAAGTGCTTATACAGCCCCAAAATGGTCTATTTCTAAAAGTGATATTTCCATTCCAAATCACTGCAAACTAATTACAGATCTGAAACAAAGACAAAAAATCATCCACTTTCAAAAAACACTGCACCCGAAGATGTTACTATATGTGCCCAAACGAAGCCTCTAAAATTGCAAATGCAAGATTAGACAGGTACAGTCATGAAAATCTGCAATTTATAATCAATCTGGCCACCAAAATCAAAAAATAATGCCACCACTATAATCTTCACGAAATTCTACCACAAATCAAAAACAATTGCTCAAAAAAAGGAGTCAATATGAGAAAGATATGAGCCTCTGAAGTTGAACTGCAAAATCAAAATGCTCAATGGTGAAGGCAGAAAAATTCAAACCAATTGATGACGTCAACAAGTCACTGTGTTAAATTTGAGGTGACAACTAAATGGGCGTCAATTTTAACACCATAAAAATTTCTACATGGCAAAATAATGGGCCCACCTGCTGGCTGGGCTTCCACGTGAGATGCTGACTATGCAAAAGGCTGAGGTGGTGCTTGACTTGCCACGTGGGGTCACTGTATTGGGTCGCGTGTTTGTTGACAGAAGTCTTCGTGGACCACCGAAATTGCACTGTGTGGCGTTGTCCTGGTGTGTGTGCCACTGGGGGCGATGATGGGAGTGGTTGGTGACCGCTCGGCTAAGGAAGGAATCACGGAGGGGCGGCAAAAATTGGCACCGTTGTGCAACTCAAAATCCCACATTCGTGGGAAAACAAAACTTTATGTGGTTTTTAAACCACAACACCCTGCAAGTATGTAAAGAAAGGTCGCCAAATGTAGATTTGTAAGGGGTCTGTTAATGTTGAATTGTGGGTAATATCATTTGATAGTCCAACGGAATATTTGCAGAGATCCGGATTTCCACGATATATGTTCTGCAGTAATAATTCTGACAAAAACAGGGTATATACAACGGTTCCGTGCCCCAAAAATTTTGACCAGAAGGAATATTGAAAAAATATGCAAAAAAAAATTGTTTTTAATGATCGTACCATGCTTATGCAGGTAGGTTGTACGGCTTGCCTGTGCAAAAAAAAATTGCCACAAATTTGACATTCATCAAATATGGGTGAATTTATAATCGATTTTCACCGAAACAGCCTCCCGGACGCAACGGTGAGATCAAATCTGACCCAAAACGCTGGTCCTCAAATATGAGATATTGACCTCCAATGGATGCACCAAGACCTCTCCAAATAGACTATCCAAGACGCTCCAATGGCTCTGATACCATGTAAGAATTTGCAAATAGCAATGAACCAAGGATCTAGAGGTCAAAGAATAGCACAAAGAAAAGAGAAATGATATGAACAAGAATAAACAATATTCTCATTAATGATGCAATTTGCAAATAGAAGATATTGGAGACGTTTTACAATGTAGAAGTGTCTTCTTATATGGGAAAGGCAATAAGAGACAATGATAAGGAGAAGATAAGCTATCACCTACACAAGGTGGAATCACATGTCCACCAAAGGTGGATCATCCTCCATTATGCAATGAAGTATGTGCAATATGATGAGCATGATAATGTGATATGTGCACTAAAGGTGGATCTCACACATAAAGTTGAATGAGATAACAAATATCACCACCTAAAGTGGAATTTCTCCTACGTCGTGTGCTTAATTAGAATGCAAACTACTAGGTGTCTCAGTGACAAACTACTATGTAATGCATTATCCTAAGTAAGATTAAGTAAAGTGTAATTAGGAATACTTAATTACACCAACACATATACATATACATACATACATACATATATATATATAGACACACATATATATTACTGCTTGTCCAACATATGTACATATGCTAGTAATTAATCGTATCTTTCTACTCTTCTATAGAAACTATCTCTATTGATACTTCTATTGCTTTGTATAACATCTTATCCATATATTCATGTGGTGGAGCGTCTCACTTAAATTCTACTATTTATCCGAAGGGTGTCTCTTCAACTAGGAGCTCCACAACCTCTTTGTGGTGGTTGGTGGTGGGGTTTTCACCATTGTTTTGGCTCTAGCCAATCCGCTGCTAGTAGAGTCAATAAATAACTTGCTTCTGTTTTCTGTCTTGTATTCAATCGATCAATTATTTTGACAATGCTTCTTTTACGCAGCAATAATAAACAATCACATGAGATCATCTTTCTTCTTCTTGTATAGACGAATAGAGGAGCTCTCAATCCTTCTTCCTAGCAGCTACAGCTTTTTTAACTCAATGATGAAAAAGGAACCTTGCTCCGTCGCATTCAGCAAATCAACTTGGGTTACGACTTACAGCTATCATAGCAATCAATATCCAAAATAGGATATTGACAAACTTATAATCTCGGTTTTTCTCAAAATAATTTTCTTTTTCATAAATGGGTGATTTGGTTGTTCTCTTCTATTATTTATCGGGATATTAAATTAAAAATCTCATCTTTGTTTGTCTGCTATAACTTGAAATTTCCCATATAATGTTCAACAAGCCTTTCACCAAATTGATTAACATCAGTAGTACCTTTCACTTAACTTTTGCCAAACTTTATCTGACTGAGGTAGAATATGCTAAGAGTAAGTCACATTAGTGAGAGAATTTCCATGGCTATTTTAAAGGCGGTTCATTGCAAGGTGATCTGCAGAAACAAAGAGTATTACTTTTGCATATATACTCTTCATCCAAAAACATTTTTGTAAGATGGCAAACAAAACAACTTATCACCTGCACCAACATATACAAAGCGATAGATGGAAAAGCTTAACAAAATTTACAAAAACTCCTGAAAGAATTACATTTCTTCATTTTCTGTTGCTCAGTTCCAGTAAGACATTCTGAAAGTCTGTTTTCTTTCTTCTTTATGGAGGCACCTCAAGATAATTTTTATACCAATAACCTAGTAAACATCTTCCCTCGCATCTGCTTCTCAATGAAACTGGAAACATTTCAAGAGAAGTGTAAAACCAACTAACTCTGCCTGCAGAACACTCAGTCTGCCCAAAGGCTCCTCAATTTTAAGCAAATGATACCGCTGTTATCTTTTTTACCAATAAATTTTACCCGAGAAACCTTCTAATTCCTGGCATTTTCTCCTGTTCAACAATTATCTTCTTTCAAAGAGAGGAGAGATTAGAAAAAGTCAAATTCACAACATGGGGGACGAGGACCTGCTTAGCGCTTATTTGGCGAACTGAAAGTTTCAAATTGTTTTGGGATCATTTGATTCAATCGATATCTTTCTTTTATCAGAATATGGCAACCAGTTTTCTTCTCAAAAACATATCTTGACTATGATTTCAAAGTCAAACTAACCCAACAAATGCAAATCCATAGCAAACACACTTTCTGTATGTCAGCTCCATATTATAATTTTTTAACTGAAAGCTACAGCTGACCTTTTGTATAGATCTGCACTAAGCTATTCAGAAGACACGACCATGGAACAACACATTTGACTACCAAAGAATAAATTTCCTAAAATCCATTCTTACATGATTTCCTACCATCATTTTTAGTTATTATCCAATTTGCAGATGATACTTCTACTGTGTTGGATTAAGTAAGGTTTAAAAAGTGATACAAGTGTACCAATCAAGTCTCTAATTAGTCAATCGAAGAAATAACATCCATCATCCCTGCATATAAGATCATCCATCCACATTCATTTTGTTCTTTTAATAAATTGCAGCAAAAAGACAGATTGGGTAAAACAGTAAAAGCCTTGCCTTCTCTTCCAAAGATTCAATAGCATTTCTATTAATGTCTTCAGTACCAGGATCCACTTTCCTATTTAACAACGACAATGCTAGCATCCGACCCCTTTTAAGATTGGACTTTGCCCCTGAACAACAAAAGTACAAATAAGAAATATTTTCCAATGACAAATCTTGATGCCAAATGTCAATTATATTTGTAAGACAACTGAACATATACATAAATAGAAAATAAATAAATAGCTACATTGAACTAAATTATAGAAAAAGAAAGAAATTAGTCAACTGCAAATCCTCCATTGAAAAGGGGTGTGTGTGTGTGTGTGTGTGTGTGGGCGTGGGCATCTTTGTCTAAAGGGCAAGGAAATTATCCAATAAGTTGTTTCCTTCCGTGAATTCCTCTTCAAGAAGATTTGGAGATTTTCAACAAACAAATATCAATAATAATTCATATTATGACAAAGAACACTGTCTACAACCCATTTCCTCACAAAAATAATTACCAATAAACATTCAACTCAATGAACTCTTCCACCACTCTATTTCTACACAAAATACAAAAGAATCTAGCGGTAGTGGTGGCAGTGGCGGGGGCGTTGTTCCTAAGGGTCTCAACTAAGTTTGGTTCTAAAGGTCACAAAGTTCATGGGTTTGCGAACCCTGTGACAATCTGACAAAAGAAAAAATAAAATAATGCAAGGTTCATGGATTTACAAACCTTGTGAAAATGTGATAAAGGAACGATAAAATAGTGCAAGATTGAAGATGTCGTAAAGTTTGTGATTTCACGAACATTGCAAATATCAATGAGGTCCGAGATGTTGCAAAAGTTCAACAAAGTGAACAAGGAAAGTGGATGAAAAAGTTTGAAGGTTTGTTTGGTTCATGAGCTCACAAAGTTTGTGATTCTGCTAACTTTGTGAAATTATAAAGAAATATAAAGTAGAATGAAAGGAAATGAAGAAGAGAGGTGGCAAATTTCAAAATGCTGTATACTTCGCAAATTCGTGAACAATGTGAAATGCGGCATAATTCACACAAAGGCCAAGCTTCTAACAAACAAGTAAAGGGGCAAACGTAGTGAAGTTTCTAAAAACTAGGAAGCATGTATGTCAAAACTATCCCTCCAAGTGCCATGAATGCAGTAAAAGACTTCTCATCTACCAAGCAATCCTTGTATTTCAAGGCCTTAAAAGACATGAATGTAGAAGATCTACACAGGATGATTGCAACATCCAAATGAACATTCTCTGCATCCTTTAATTACTTTGAAGAATGTTTGAAGCAAGATTTCAAGCATAAATCAACGAAGAAGAACCCCTAAAACGTGTGGGCAATTATGGCGAAGTATAAATCTGAGGATATCTAAGTTAATGCTGATTTTCCCATCCAACTCCTCGGTTGGTGGCAACTATGGCAACCCAAAAGAAGTACGAGAGTAAAAATTTTCATCATACAAGGTTGTTGGATTTTGTTACAATTTTAGACAAGTTCTGAATTCTAAATATTCTTGCAAGTCCTACTATACACCATTTGTCATACCAATGTTTGTCAATGCAATCTTAATTTCACTTATAAGGCTTCACTGGTTTTGGAAAATCTACTTAGTAAATTAACATAACATATTTACATGCCATTTAAGTATACTATCTCCATAATTGTTTAAATATTTTAGAAAATTCAAGGAGTTCCTGAGTTCACATTTGTTGTTCTTTATATCAATTATGTTAGTTTGCATCTAAGGGATGTTGTAAAATTATATTGCTTTGTGCAATTTATGCCAAAGTAGGAAACTTTTCTAGATGAATAGGTCAAGCTTTTGAAGGTCATGTGGATTACTAAGTACATGTGCATCTTTGAGTTAGACGTCCATTTGAGAGACTAAGGTCTACAAGATAGAGCCAGGTACATTGTGATTGTCTAAGTGTAAGTGCCTCCTTAGTCATTAAAGTTGATCCAAGTTTGACTCGATTGCTGCAGGAGTAGACATCATTCCGATAGTTGAAGGATGGTCAAATCCCATCCATAAATGAGCAGAACCTTAAATGACTAAGCCTTTATGTTTTCCTCTCTTTTGTTCATGCTTGATCGTTAATGGTACAAGTGGTGTGTAGGAATAAGGTATATTTCAAAATTCCTTGCCTTATATGCGTGAGTCATTCATCTACTTCTCACCATGTTAATATTTATGTCATATCTAAAAACCATTGAATATTAATAAGGCTACTCTCTAGGCCTTGCAGAGCCTAAAGTGCAAAAGAGATGCTATCTTCCATTTGTTGGCCCATCCTCTCAATGATTCTAATCATAGACATGAAACCTCTTAGGAAACCCTAAAAGCAAGTTGGAGAATCAACACTTCCCTTAATTGTAAGGATCACTTATAGTGATGACTCGGCATAATTTCTTGTCGCTTGCTCTACACATGTGTAAAAAACTTGATAAGTAGTAGTGCATTAATTTCATAATATGGTCCATTGAACACCTAAGAGAGATCCAGAAAAGACAATTACATTTGTGTATGACACAACTATCATTTCTATTGTGTTGCTTCTCTCCTCAAATACAATGAAGCCCAAAATTTGTTTGATGGGAGAACATATTTGTCACCCCGAGTTACAAGGACGGGGAAACAGGTTTCCGGGATGTGTTTTTTTAATCTAGAGCAAGGGACGGCTATATATACAAAGACTTCCAAACAGCAGCAACAACAAAGTCTCAATCTGTTCGCAACCTCACATTCTATTTTCTAACAGCATACTCGGGCATATCTCTAATTAAAACTTAGAAAAGTTCATTTTTTTGAACAAAACAATTGCTCTGCAATATTCACCATGGAAACCAGGAAATCAGAAATCTGCTAAGTCTTCTATCTCTAAAAAGTTTATTAATGAAAAGAGCGCTTGTTGTGCTAGAAATGGCTTTTTAGATCAATCAATAATAAATATTGATCACACAGGCCAAACAATGAAACTCTGCAAACCCTACAAATATCAATATACTTGGGCTAGTATATACGCAACCCTACAAAGTGCTAACCCAACAATAAAATGCCCACTCACGCAACAGCGAACCAGGTCAACTGAGAAGAAATAAACTTTCACAAGACAATAAAATAATAGAATGCCATAGGCTTAGTTTAGTCGAGGCAAATAACAACATGAATGCATATTTTAATAATATTTAAACATTTTAGGGTTGCATTGAGATCCACATACGACTAAAAAAATTGCAAATATTTTATAAATTTATCGTTTTTGTTTGTTGCTGCCAGAAACGGTTGACAGTCCCCGAGACAATTGGGGACATTTTTGGCCATCCCCAACCGTCTAGAGGATGGTCAACGGTTTCCGAAAATTATTTTGACCATTTCCGAGTTTCCAGGATGGTTTCCGGTTTTTTTTGCATGACCGAGGACGGCTTGGAAACGTTTCCGGTCGTCCCTGAAACGGTTTTCATTTCCGGTACTCGGGCATTTAGGGTGGAAACGTGTTTCTAGGTAACACTGGAAAATATGCAAATTGCATTCTTGGAGAAAATTATTAAATTGACACAAGAAATCATACATCACTCAAGGAGGCCAAATCAAAACAACTACCAAATAGGTCCCATAAGTTAATTGTGTGTAAGAAGTTGAACCACATAGAGTAAATTTAAACATATCATCCACATTATCTCCAATCCCTACAGTTTGTTAAGGAAAAAGAAATGGTGAAGTCTTTGGCCAAGCTTTATATCAAGGACACATCATGAAGTTTGGGAAGGGTCATTGATTTGGTTATGTTTCATAAGGAGCTCGTCCCATAGAAAGTAATGATTTTTTTTGCCTAGTTAATTTTTTTATGCACTACTAGAAAAAATATACACTTCACAAAGTTTCTTAAGTGCCCCCCTACAAACCCTCCCCTCAAAAGGAACAACACTATCTTACAAGGTTGTGAAGGTTAACCAAGTTTCTCATTTGCATAGTGAGCATAAGAAATCATTTCAATCCTATGATCAATCCCAAGTTCATCATGATGGAGATTATCGAGCTGGACTAGATAAATCTATGACTATTTTAGATTAGCAAGGTTCAATTTATAGCTTGTAGGGTTCTTAGTTATTTATTGTCTTATGCTTTCATGGACTAAGCCTTATCAAATTTTAGGTTAAGAAACAACGCTTTCTATACCTCGATCAAAGGGTCTTAAAAACTTATCTTAGTTTGATATTATATATATACAGATTAAAGCCCTAAACCTCACAATTTACAAATAAAAATGATATTTATACTAATTTTCAATTATTGATAAAAATCAACACGTAAAAATATTAAATTAAGGATAAAATATAATTAAAACTCAAGTCAAATATAAACTAGATTAAAAAGATATAATTTGTTAAAATCTTGAACACTCAAATATATTAGAACTTTGAGAACCTAGTGAAATTTTAATATAGAAATAAAAACAAATATATGAATTGTAATTATAATTAAATTTAATTAATGGAAAATTTGTATCAATAAATTAAACTTAAGGAAAACTTTTTGAAGCCTTAGATACAGTAAACAAGGAAGCACCTTTTCCACTTGATCTTGCCCCTAAGACATTTTATTATTTTTATGACTCGAGCATAACTACAAAATCTCCCTAAGGATGTCTTTAAAATGCCAAAAGAATGCAAGGGACAGCCATTGGACACCTAAACACAAATGTTGCCAATTGACAAATATAAAATAAAAGCAAGAAAAATCAAGTATTATATTACAACTCTATCAACGCAAAGACATTTGAAAATAGAAACTCTAGATATTTTACGATCAATGGTACATTTGACAAGGATCATTTTAAGTCGGCTCGTGCGAGTCCCAATCAAAGGATGAAATATAAGGTCAGCCCCTGTATGTCATGTGTCAAAATGTCTTGAATATCTAAGATTGCTTGATCATTGTTATCACAAGCAACCTAAGTTGCAGGTCCCGGTTCGGATTTAAATTTGGGTTCGAGATTCGGGTTCGCGGGTTCAATCAATTTTTTTTAGGATGGGTTCAGATTCGCTTTGGGTTCGTCAGCACAAAACCATATAAAAATTAAAAATAAACATATATACATATATGCAGCAGCAGCCCTTAGAATATGCATGTTCTAAGAAGACATATGTCAGAACTTCAAAGCCCAGAATTCACCTAAAGAAACTGTAAACCTGAGGATGATCCATAAAGTTTGCAAAAGACATTGAATTGAGGTTTCTAAGTTTGCAGTACAGCACGAATAATGAACAAAATATTAACTACTCATTAAAAAGAATGCACAAAGGCATCAGCAGCTTAAAAAAAGCTTTTAAAATGAAGAACGGCAAGCCAAAATTGGAAACTTAGAAATATATTGTGTATTTTACAGCCTATGTGTGTATTTTACAAACTCTGTCCGCTCTGATCAATTTTGCTAGTAAATATGACAAACAGATGATGCAGGAAAATGTACAAAAAAGATTTGGGAAGCTGTAACAGCTGCAAGCTTCCTAATACAAATTTCTAAAATGCAACAGCACTGAAGAACTAAGTCCAGTTGGCAAACACTTACCATGGAGGATAATGAAAAGTGTCATGTGTTGTTTGGCTTGCTAGAACAAGGTAATGTTTCACATTTACATTATTTAAGGTACCATAAAATTTTGACAAGATAATGCTTTGGGTAGTAAATCTAGGTTCTAGCATATAAACCTATTGCTCATTGGTTTTATTATCTACACTCACACCTAAATTTGAACCCTTTTTATCCCTTTTTATCTATGCTCCACGGAGTTTCGGGGACGGGGACGTTTTAGGGGACGGGGACGTGTTTCCGGCACAGGTACGGTTCAAAACCAATTTTTAGGGGATGGCTATTAAAAAAATAGGGGATTTTTTATATATAGAGAGAGAATTCAAATATGCATATCATAACATTGTTAAACCATTCACCATAGACATTTCAGAAGTTCAATACAATGAATACATAGCAAATTAACAAAGTTCAAATACTTTCATTGTAAAAATATGGCATACATATAGCAAAAATGCCCAGAGGCTCCAAGTTTCATGCATGAAATGACATAAAGGGAAGTCCAACTAAAATACTAAACAGTAAACAATAACATAGAAGTTCAACTCCATAATCAGATGTCTATAATAATCAAAATCAATAATGTATCTGCAAATGATATATGCCAAACCCTCCTCTTGCAACTCAAAAATGAAAGCTTTGTTGCTGCTCCTCTTTCTTCTTCTTCTTGGAAAGAATGAATGAAATGAAGAAATGAAAGAGAGTTAGGCCTTTTAGCATCCAAAATAGGGTTTAGTATTTTTTATTTGATATTAGAATCCATGTGGGGCCAGCCCATAACCAATTTTTTTTTTTTAAATGCACTTTTTATGATTTTCAGCCATTTTTTTAAGCTGGGAAATAGGGGACGGATTTGGGTACCGGGGACGGTTGGGCCGTCCCCTAACCGTCCCCGGTACCCAAATCCATCCCCTATTTTGGAACCTTCTCTTTTTGGGGTTTCCGGAACCTCCCCGATTTGGGACCAAAAAGGGAACAGTTAGGGGATGTTGAAATACCATCCCCGCGTCTCTGTTTTGTACCCGGGACGGGAACAGGGGTTCCAAGGCAGGGGACGCGTCCCCGTGGAACACAACTTTTTATCCATGATCAAACTGCAAATTTGCTGGAATATTGAATCACTATAACATTTTCTCGAGACTTCTTTATTTATTTAATATTAATCTATTTCATATTATTGTAGATTACATGAAAAGACTCAAAAACATGATTAGGATAAACCAAAAAAAAAGAGTTTTAAAAGTCCAAAAAGTCAAATTATGCCTGGGTCCTTTAAGTCAAATTATGCCTGGGTCCTTTAAGTCATATTTTACCCAGGTCCTTCCGCAGGTCCAAAAATTCTTCACCTTTGTTTGTAATTAATGTTTGTAACATTCACTTTTATATAATATTAATATCGATGTTGATAACAGAAAACACATTCACAGCAATTTTCTATTCACCATAGGTATGTGTCCCCTATTATTTCTATCCCCACAAGAAACATTTCATGAACACAAATGATTGGTCAGATATGTTGTATATCATCTTTGATTGCTTAAGAAACATAGGAAAGTTGACAAGCGACATAGAAAAAATACAACCCAACCATTTTTAAAAAGCATATTTTTTAATTTAAGAGAAAAACACAAAATGAGATAAAGAAAGGGGATAGCAAGAGCACATGGGCACCACACCCTTTCACAACCACCCTAAACCTAAAACAAAGACCCTAACTATTAAAATAATATTATAATATTGTAATAATGGTCATCTTAGTTAGTATTTAGAAACTACCTTTTATGTCTTTTGCCTTTTGGAATTTTCCTTTCTGTCTTTCGAGTTTATATTCTTGATCATTTCCGTTATGGAAAGATCTTGTATACTCTATTTAAGGAGCCTTCATCTCCTTTGTTAATATTGATTATCATTTCATGGTATCAGAGCAGAGATTGGTATAAGGATTATTATTTTGATTATCCTCTGTTACCCGACACTGTGTTGGAAGGATTATGGTAAACTTGGTCATTTTGATTTAGCAGAGCATTTTGAAGAGAAGGGAGCAGCCTTCTATGCATTAGTGGCTAAATGACCTATAGATCATGTCAAGTCTTTTGTAGGGTAGTTAGTAGAATGATCATTAAGAGGGCTATTAAAATAATATTATAATATTGTTATAATGGTCATCTTAGTTGGCATTTAAAAATTTCCCTTAATGTCTTTCATCTTTAGTTAGTTTTAGGAAGTTTCTTTTGTCTTTCATGTTTCTACTCTATCGTTTCCATTATGGAAAAATTGCCTTGCATTCTCTATTTAAGGAGCCTTTGTCTCCTTTGTAAATATTGAATATCAATCGATTATAATTTCAATAATACACAGAAAAAACTCACCCATTTTTCAAAATTACATTTTAAGAGAAGACAAACAAGCGGACCAATAGGAAGAGAAGAAAACAGTTGTCAGTAATGAGAAGAAGACACCAAACCATCAAAACTACATCATTTAAGCTTAATTTACTCTCCATTGCTCGTTTTCTTTTTTTTCAAAGTTGCATGGATATGGGTATGGATATACAATTATAGATAAAACTCTTTTTTTCAAGTACCCCACTAATTTGGATGCAACTAGATTATTGTTATACATATTCATATGAAACTTAAGTTGCCGAATCAGAATCAGAATTGAGTATGGATACATGGGTAACACAGAAACTTTTTGGGGGAAATAGGTACAATTGGTTACATCCATTAAAAATATATATATAGCTCGTAAATATATACAATAGAAATTAAAATCAAATATGCTTACAATAACATCAAATATATTGATTATTTCTTAAAAATTGAAAATAAATATATCAATATTTTATAATGTTGTACAGTATATACATGTTTCTAATTTGAATTTTTTAATTTCATATTATTATTAATTTATTATTTATTATTTAATTATTAATATATAGTCTGATAAACAGTACACTAATATAAATGGTCCTAGGATAAGTCATGGATGGGAGTGGGAGAAGACAAGCGAGCGTGAGAAACCTACAAGGAAGGTTTGTCAGCAAGATAGGGTGAGTTGTATCTACAAGTATGAACAAGAATGAGGATGTTTTGGATGAAGATGGTAATAGTTGGGATTGAGGTGACGAATTCGAAGAGTTTTTAGGTGTCAACCCAGACAATGATGAGATTCTTTTGGGCATCCTTCTGGAGTCTAGACTGTTGAATGCTTGTACTATTCATGCATCGCTTGTTGGTGTGGTGCCTTCGACAATTTTCATGTTGGGTTTGTGAAAGGGAATCCTTTCCAAAGCGTTGTTTCCTTGAACTAAATACAATGTGCTTGGTCCTATAACTGTTAGGGACATTAATTTTGTTGTGCCATTTTCTGGGGATGCTCCATCTAAGGGATGTGAGGGCATGGATATTGGCTTCATGGGGGTGTCTTCTTCTAATGAATCCCAAGGTTCTATTAGAATATTGTAATGTCTCTTTAATGGTCATCTGAGTTAGTCTTTAGTTTATTAGGTAGTTTCTATTTTTGTCTTTATTTCACGATTGTTTCTTTTAGAAACATCATCTTTGTAAATGTATATAAGGAGCTTTCATCTCCTCTATTTAATACAACATTGATTTACAATAACATAATATCAAAGCGGGTTGATGGGATTTCATAAAATTTAGCGAATTTTTTATGAAAAATTTGAGCCACTTTGATCTGAATTTTTTTCCCAGAAATTTGTTTTTTGATTTTTTAAAATAAAAATCGTTAGAGGTGTTTTTCCTGGAAATTTTGTGCTTCATCTTAGAAGATTTTTGTTGAAAATCACAAGCCTAGTCGAGGGTTTGTGTGAGGAAAATAGGATCTTGATAGAGAAAATCTAATAACTAAGAATGTGTTGTTTTATTTCTATAAAATCTGAGCAAGAATATTTACTGAGTCTGTATTGTATAACTGTAGAGGAGAAGATGATGTCGTGGTGATTGATCGCTTTCCTCTAACCATACGCATAGTATAAATATAGTATTGAATGGTCATGTCTACGTAGAGACATGACTCTACATGGCTTAGGCCACGTAGAGCCATGTCTATACGTAGACATGACCCATGGATATGTGAAACACTATTTGTATAATGTGTGGCCCTTTATAACATATACATATGTTACGTTAACTATCTTTCGGTAGTTAACGTAACATATCATATATTAATATATGTAACATTAACTATCAAACGATAGCTAACGTAACTTTATTTCCTTATATGCTCGGTTTATTATATGTGCTTGACTTTGATATTGACTGTGTCGATCAACCCGCAATCAATACTAATCGTTGTTATCGATTATGATCGACTACTATGCATATTAATAATAATAAGCAATATATATATATATATATATAATCGATTATAATATTGAGAAATATTAATATAATTATATCAATCTATTTCGATGCTATAATTTAACACTCCCTCTTAGTGAGAAAAGATTGATAATCACAAGGAGTGAATGATTATTGAAATCTCCGACTTAACTCGGAACTAGATTTCCTTTAAAATAACACAATCACTTGAATAAGGATTTCCAGCATAATCCGGAACATAATTCAACCTGATAAAGGAATATTATCACAATCCCCGACTCAATTCGGAACTGGATTTTAGTGATAATATAGGTGTCAAGATATCCGGCGCAATCGAGATCAAAACTTGAACCACTTGTTATCATGATCCCCGACTAATTCATAACTGGATAAAATGATAACTTAAGTCAAACTATTGTAGGTCGTCACCTTACAATAGTGACTTTTACACAAGAAAGATCGTCATCTTTCAAACACAATATTGCAATATTTAATTTATTATTCATGAATATATTGATTTACATATTAGAGAGATAGAATCTCAGAAATTTAATCACAAATTAACCATACCAAGTTTCTGTCTGAAGTACTCGATTTTCTACTTCGCAAGAGGCTTGGTAAAAATATCAACAGTTTGTTCTTCAGTACTTATGTAGATGAGTTTGATAATATCTCTGTCTACCATATCTCTTATATAATGATAAGGAATTTCTATGTTTGGAGCGATTGTGAAAGACTGGATTTACAGAAAGCTTAATTTAACTTTGACTGTCACAATAGATTACTATAGGTTTTAGAGTGTTGCCAAACAATCCAAATACTAACTTCCTTAACCATACTGCTTCACGAGCACCCATAGAAGCAACCATGTATTCTGCTTCAGTAGAACTCTGAGCAACAGCTGATTGTTTTCTACTGAACCACGAAATCATTGTTGATCCAAGACTAAAGCAACATCCTGTAGTGCTTTTTCGATCAATTGAGTTTCCGGCCCAATCGGAGTCAATGAATCCTTGGAGTTGTATCTCTACATTCTCATATTTTAAGCCCAACTCTATTGTACCACATAAGTATCTCAGAATATGTTTAGTTGTTGTTAAGTGGATCTTCTTGGGTTCACACATGAAATGACTTAGAACATTTGTAGCATAGGATATATCAGGACGAGTGTTTACCAAGAACATAAGAGATCCAATTAGTTGTCTGTAATAAGAAGGATTTGTAGGCTCAGAATTTGTAGCTTCGTCTTTGAGTTTATGAAGATTTGTTTCCATTAAAGTAGTTAATGGTTTACATTCCTTCATACCAAATCTGGTTAAGATGTCCATAGTATATTTTCTTTGATTTAGAAAAATATGATTTTCTTTTTGTACAACTTCTAATCCCAAGAAGTAGTGTAACAGATCTAGATCCTTCATGTCAAATTCACTTGTGAGTTCTTGTTTACATTTGGCAATGAGATGATCTTCTCGTGTAATTAATAAGTCATCAACATAAAGGACTATGATTACCATTTCACCTTTGGATATTTTGAAGTATATATTAGGATCAGCTTCATTTTTGGAGTATCCTAATTTAGCGAGATAATTATCTATACATTCATACCAAGCCTTGGGTGCTTGCTTGAGACCATAGAGTGCTTTCTTCAATTTACAAACATGATTGCTGTCATGAGTGACGAACCCTTCTAGTTGTTCTATGTATACTTCTTCTCCAATAACACCAATTAGAAATGTTGTCTTTACGTTCATTTGATGTATCTTCCACCCTTTGGATGCTACAATGTCTATAATAGTTCTTACAGAAGTGTAACGTGCAACTGGAGCAAAGGTCTCTTCGTAGTCAATTCCGACCTTTTGAGAAAAACCCCTGGCAACAAATCTGGCTTTATGTTTTTCAATACTGCCATCAAATGCATATTTGATTTTGAATAGCCATCTAGAGGAGATAACGGTTTTTCCTTTTGGTCTAGGCACTACTTCCCAAACATCATTTTTTACAATAGATTGGTATTCTTCAATCATCGCATCTTTCCAGGCTTGACACACTAGGGCTTCTTTAACATTAGTTGGTTCTGATTTTGTAAGTTCTGCCATAAGTGCAAGACAACACTTTTGATTCCTTGTTCTTTTTCCTTCTCTAGACATTTCATCTGGTTCAACATTATTTTCCTCAATCATTTTTCTTGCCCATAATGGTCTTTTCTTGTTGTTAGGAATTTCAACATTTTCAAGGCGAGATGAAGAAGGTTCATAGTTTTCTATTATGTTCTCTCTTTGATTTTCGTTATAGTGAAAGGCATTCTCCCTCTGATTCTCAATTTCATCATATTCTATAGTATTCTCCCTCTAATTCTCATTTGATCCTTCTTCAGTGAGTGTGGATCTTTTCAAAGCAATGTCTTCTTCAAATTTGATATCTCTGCTGACTTCAATGGATTGATGTCCTGGTATGTATACCCTATACCCTTTGGTAGTTTCACTGTAACCAACAAATATTCCTCTCTTTCCAAAAGGATCTAGTTTGGTTCTTTTCTCTTTGGGAATGTGAATATATACAGGACATCGGAAAATTCTAAGATGACTTAAATCTGGTTTCCTTCCTGTAAAGGCTTCCTCAGGTGTGATGTTTTCTAGAATAGAGTGAGGACATCTGTTTTGAATGTATACAGCAGTGTTGGATGCTTCGGCCCAGAAGGAAGTATGAAGATTTTGATCATGCATCATAGCTCTGGCAGCTTCAATAATAGTTCTATTTTTCCTTTTTGCTACTCCATTCTGTTGTGGATTATAAGGTACTGTATACTCCCTCTTAATCCCAACAGAAATGCAAAATTCTTTAAAGATTTCAGAATTATATTCACCTCCGTTATCTGATTATAGGACTTTTATTTTCCTCCCAGTTTGGTTTTCAACTAATGCTTTAAATTCTTTGAATTTTAGTAATACTTCATTTGATTCTTTTAGTTTAAGAAAATAAATCCAAGTTTTTTTAGAGTAATCATCGATGAAGGTTACATAGTATGAAAATCCTCCTAGTGAGAGGGTTGACATAGGTCCACACAAGTCAATTTGAATGAGCTCTAATAAAACTTTGGTTTTATGTTCACTAGAGGGAAAAGATCTCTTTATATTCTTTCCTAGAGAACATCCTTTACAAATACTTATGTGTTTTAAGTTTACATTTGATATCCCTGTAGTTATATTCTTAATAGAGGGAAGAGTGCTAAATCCAAGATGACCTAATCTTCGGTGCCAGAGTTCATTAGTGTTGGATGCTTCATGACTTAGAGCTGATTTAATACTATTTCCTATTTTGTATAGGCTTCCATCTCTATACCCTAAGGAAATAGCATTTTTTATGTTAGTGTTCTTTGTCAATATTAATACTTTATTTTCTTGAAATGTGACTCGATAGCCTTCATCGGCTAAGCTTGAAATAGAGACTAAGTTCCTTTTTATGCCGGGTACAAATAGAACATCTTTCAATAGTATAGTTACCCCTGATTTCAACTTGATTGAGCAGGTCCCAATTCCTTTTTCTGGATAAGTGTAATTGTCTCCAATTGTAATTTCTTCGGAAGAGGCTTCTTCTAAGGTTTCAAATTGATCTTTGAATCCTGTTATATGTTGAGATGCTCCACTATCAATTATCCAAGTGTTTTTGCTTGAGTTAACTTCACTTGATAATGACAAGAAGAATAATGATACTTCTGCTCCTTTAACTTCAGCTAATGCTGCTTGAATTTTCTGCTTCTCAGGACAGTATCAATGTGTATGACCAAATTTATCGCATTTGAAACACTGTACTTTGGAGAAGTCTCGATTTTTGTGAATTTTATTGGAATTCCCTACATGGCTTGTGTTAGAGTTTCCTTTCTTATATTTAAGCTTCTTTTTATTGCTTTGAAGTTTGAGTGGGTATGTAGGGCTTGAATCTCATTTCCTTCGGTAGGCCCGATTCCTCTTGATATTAACCGAGATTCCTCTTGGGTGCAATCGTTTTTGAGCTGATCAAATTTGGGTAGAGAAGGACGTCCAGTTATACACTGAATAAAAGATTCCCATGTGATAGGTAATCCTCTAAGAGCTATTAATGTTAACTCTATGTCATCAATATTATTTCCAA
>MU225576.1:200392-210607 GCA_018584345.1 Thuja plicata | reverse complement strand
TTCAAGTTATATATATTTCCCATGAAGCATATACAGAAATAATGCGAGTCACTTATCCAATCTGCAATCTAATATATATATTTACATATCTGTTATTATAATAGTAATATATATATATATATATATAATGATTAAATATATGTTATATATATATTGAGATTATATATCTATATACTGGACTAATATGAGAAAATTTTGAAAAGACATAAATCTGATCCAAAATTAACACTTATCTTGAACCTAAGACTAGGGGCATGTCTAAGCTGAATGAGATCCATTGCCTAATGTCGTTGCGCATGTTCCTATTTGGAGTATTGTTGTTGATGAGGGTATCAGTCTCCTAAATCTGCAAGGGAAAGCATGAAGGAGCATGGATCTGTTGTTTCTTCCAGGATTCCCAAAGATGTCCACTAAGAGTCTATTGGGGCTCTAAAGGGTTCACTATTTGATCACGTCGTGGCTCCCAATCTGACGTATTCTATTGTTAGGGAGTTGGATTTGACTGCCTTATCTAATGTTGGGCACCCATGGGGCCCTCTTTTACTTTTACAATGGATGATCCTTTGCCCCCACTTTAAGCAAGACTTAAATTTCCTTTTGACATGGTATGGATTTGTGTTTGACGGTGAGGACTAATGTGCCTTCTCCCTATTTTGGCATTGGCCTAGATATGTGGTCCCTTCCTTAGATGACTATTCAAGTCAAAAGGTTTTTTGTTCTCTCTGTAGGCAGCCTTGTTGTGCCTTCTCCCATTCTATGCAAGAATCATCATCCACCTCATTGAGGTTCCCCTTATTGGGAAACTAAATGGTTTTCAACCTCACATTGATGTTATTTGGAATTGACCTTACAAAAGTTGGAATGTTTTTGGGCAGCTTTGAGTTACTACCATGATAAACAGTTTCCTCTTATTCTCCTTCTAGTCTTAAGATTTCTAGGCAAGGCTTATCTTCACTTAATAAGACGGGTTTTTGGATTTGAGGCTAATAGAGTAAACATGGCCTCTATTCTGAGACTGTCAGGCACCCTAAGCTTTTGTTCCAATTCTAGGATGATAGTCATTCAAAGTATTGCTAATACCATTGGTTAATCTAATGCCACTGAAAATACTACAAAATATTAAAAAAACTTCCACTTTGCCAGATTTTGTGTTTGTGTCAACATTCATAAGGCTTTGCCAAGAAATATTAAGTTGTACTACAAGCTAGGTGTTTGGGACCAAAAGATGCTTTGAGTCTTCTTTGTCAACAAAAGAGCACTCCAAGTTGTGGCAAGAAGGAAAGGATTTGGATACCCCTGGGCTATCCTTTATGGACAACTTGCAAGTTGGTTTGCACCCACCTCGTGAGAAGATGACAAATGTAATGAGCCCGAACTGGCTTTGTTGTTATTTCAATTTGATTTTGGCACGAAGATACAATTTATAGAAAAAATCTCCTTTATTCAATATATTCAATTTCAATTTGATATTCTCAGCCAACATACACCATTATTTCAGAAATACCTATGTGATATAATTCTGGAAACTATATCCGATTTATTCAAACATTAATGCATTTGCAGTCATCTTAAATCAAATATATAATTCTGGAAATTATATTTGATTTATTCAAACATTAATGCATTTGCAATTATCAAATATCAAATGACTATATCTGTAAATACCATTTTCTTGTCCACGTATGTTGTAGTTCTCTGACAATTGTTAACGCCACTTGGATGCCTCCCACAGACTAGCCAATCACTGCCACAACTCATGTGTGCTTCACCCGCAGCTGAAGAATGATGCCCACAGCACTACCTAGGTCATGCGGCTCCCTGTGGGTGCAGCTTGACGTTAAAACTTGGGTCCAGCAGCCACCCGAAATACTAAAGAGGATCCTGAATAGCTGAACGGGATCCACCAATGCAAAACGCAATTCGGATAGGCACGTCCAGCTGTTAACTTCTTCTATGCATAAATGAATTCGACCTCTTATGCAGGTCACAGTTCAAATAACAATCCAGATTCAGAATTACTTTCTTCCTCCAAGTTATAGGCAAACAGTATGAAGGAAGAGAAATTGGTTATACTTCAGCAACCAATTAAAGAATAGCTCCAGGAGAATCAGTCTTCCAGATGCTAAACCAATTCAGTATCAAACCCTTATACCTCAGCAAGGGATTTGATTTACAAATCAGAACTTCTCCTCAGAGAAAACAAACAAATATAATATAATCAATTGATGATGAATGAATGCCTTGCCTATTGCTTTTATAATTAAAAAGTGTCTTCTCTCACACACTTTTCACTTGAAGCACTTTTATACTTAGGCACATTTTGAGTAATATAATTTATTAACTCATTTGGCATCAAAAATGACCTTTTCATCAATATCATGAAATTATGACACGCAAGGTCCTTGTTTCTTGTGCCCAAGATTTTACACTTTTCATCCCGGTTCCGACGAGCTATAACACTAAGGTGCTCAACATATAATACCAACAATAATGGCAACCTTAGCAAATTTAATTAATTAATAATAATTCACCCGTCTTGCGAAAACAACTAAAGAAGCATCAAAATCAAAATTTGTCTGCACTGGAGTGATTCTGGTGATAAAAGATGATGAAGGAACCTAACGGGGTGACTTACTAAAAATAGACGCTCTCTCCAAGATTCTTGGAGCCCAAACCAGAAGCCAGAAATGAAAACTAAGAGCATCATTCACTCCTCTAACTCATCTGAGCTCATCGAAACTATCCATTGACTTACTATAAATAGTAAGTTCACACCAATGACCCAGTAAACACCTCACCAGACCACGAGGATCACAATAATGGCTTGGCACCATCCATTCAATGACCCTGCTAAAAATGGGGACATTACAATCCTCCCTCCTCAAGATTGCTTGTCCCCAAGCAATCACAGGAACAAGAAACATCACAATCCACCTGGATCCCACGGAAAATTGTAAGCCATGCCCCTGGCGCAAAGTGTCGGCTCCTGTAGCATCCTCTAAAAAACAGACAGAAAAACTCTGTAAAAACATCCATAACAATCACTCATCCACACTCCCATACTGAATCTATCTCTGCTCGGATCCCACGAGAAATGAATCTCAGGACCATCAAAAACCAAGATGTATGGGTGACTCAGATCACATACACACTGAACTCCCCCTGCACACCCAACTGAAACACCAACTCTGTCAATCCTCGCGTCCCTGTCTAACTGACACTCACACCCAACCACACTGTGGATATGATAACAAGCATAGGTACCTGAGTCACTACCACCAAATCCAAACTCGGCAAAACCAACCTGGGCATGATGATACTGCAAGTGATATAACTTGCAGTTGTTGATCACATCTGCAAAAGATGGTACTAACCCATCCCACAATGGATGGTATGAAACTGGAGCCAACCCACCACGATGAAAAACCAAATCCTCTGCATGTGGGTCGAAAGAAGAGTGATTAGCACACCTCACAATATAATGTCGATAGAAAGCCCCAATCTCCGTCAATGGCTCATCACTACCAAACTAGGAATCAGGAGATGGCTCCAATCTCTGACTCCACCTAACTACAGGCTGGGTAGGATCCTGGGAAACTCTCTCAGCAAACCAAACCACAAAATCCCTGTTGGGAAGCATTGTAGCTAAGGAATCCACAATCTTCCCCACCAAACGTCGTATAACGCAAGAGCCTCTAATGAGAGTGCCCTCAGATACTCGGTACGAACTCCCCTGCAAATCTGCACTCTCAAGTAGATACTCCATGAATGACTCAGTGCAGTAAAAATTATACGCGGAAGCGTCAACCTGCTCCCCTACAACCTACAGTTGATCGTCTTGTAAATGTGGCACTACCAACTATCTACTACCACCAACTGTATGAAAGTGGTAATAGATTCGCTTCCCGCAACAGGAAGCAAATCGCCGTGAGAGCTCGTCCCAACTGATGCCCTCACCTCCTCTGCACCTACTGCACCCATAACTCGAACAGATGTGTCAGCCACATCATCACATCCCACATCTCCAACTGTAGAAATAAACTCACCACCAACCACCTCAATGTGCAACTGAACTGGGTCTAGGGTTGGTGTGGACCGAACATGGTCCAACTCTACAGTCACCTCGTCCAATCGTGTCTGTGGCTCCTAGAAAGCCAACTGGGTACACTACAGTGAGTCCACAGTCACCTCAAGCTCCTGGGTAAGCTCAACCACCTCCTCCTCTTTCCCTAACAATGTCTCATAACAGGTACTGCCCCACTCCAGAAGGTAATCCTTGTTAAAAACTAACTGTGTATAATTATGCTTCAAGACCCTGACAGCCTCTCGAAGCGCATGAACCTCTGCTAGGGAAAGGCTACTATCACCGTGCTCATCTGAGATAGGAGCACCCCAACCAGATGCGGCTAACATCTGACGAATCGCATCAAAATGCTCAACAACTGAAGAGATGTCTCTGTCATTCACCTTGAGCTGACTAGACACATGATGCCTCTGCAAGCCCTAGCTCCTATGCAAGCTCTCTGTCCCACTAACTACACTGTGATAGGAGACTGAATCAAAATTGTTCGCCCCATGTGTGCTATTGTCCTCGCACACATCTACAACTGCGATACAACTCGTCGGTATCTCAACCAACACCTCAAAAGAAGCGGAAACCCTAGTAGTATTACCAATAATAGAGAGTCCTTGTGAGTCCTGATCCTGGGACCCATCCAAAAGCACCTCAGAGTCATCGCCCAATATCTGATAAGGAATGTCATACCCCATGCAACCTATATTATCAGAATTGTCCATACTCACTGCATCTACATCCCCTAACAGATGCTCAACTGTTATCTCTTGACTCTGCAAATATGAATCAATGTGAGAATGTGAATCAATAACTCCCAAACATGAATCGACATATGCCGACTCAGTTGTAACACCCTGATCATCAATATCACAACAAGGTAGCTCCATGCTCTCGCCTATCCCACCTGAGAGAGGTCCTGCCTCTCGCTCCGGAGCTACACTAAGACCGCTGACATATAAATCTCCAATAACAATTCCCTCCTTGAGAGAATCTGGACCATCAGAGGTAACTACTGTATCAACTATCTCTGCACCAACTGCAGCAACAACTCGAGAAGACTCAGCCTGTTGAAGCTCAGTATTGCAGTATACCACTGGTACTGACACGTCCACATGTATATGTGTGGAGTGCCTATCATCAGATCCATGAGTAGGTGTCGTACATACTAGTACATCTCCATCTCGGACACCTATCGGGGAAAACTCAAACCTCCTACCCTGCGATCTCGATGTCGGCCTACTGAAGGCAGAAACCATTTATCTTGCTGCCCTATCTACTGTCTCTGGATCCGACAGTCTTGCCGCCATCCTCTGTTGATGAAGCCTAAGTCTCTCCATACTCTCCATTAATGTATTTATTTTATTACTATTTCCCGCACTGTTGTGTCAGCTCTCGGAGCTAAGCCGCCTGTATCTATTAATAGGTCAAAATATGTGAGAGTGTTGATCACTCTTAAATATAATAGCAGATCTGCATAAATAATAAATTTCCTACACCACAGGGTGGCAGGAAACCGCTCTGATACCACTCTAATGAGCCCGAACTGGCTCTGTTGTTATTTCAATTTGATTTTGACACAAAGATACAATTTATAGAAAAAACCTCCTTTATTCAATATATTCAATTTCAATTTGATATTCTCAGCCAACATACACCATTATTTAATAAATACCTATGTGATATAATTCTGGAAATTATATCCGATTTATTCAAACATTAATGCATTTGCAATCATCTTAAATCAAATATATAATTCTGGAAATTATATTTGATTTATTCAAACATTAATGCATTTGCAATTATCAAATATCAAATGACAGTATCTGTAAATACCATTTTCTTGTCGACGTATGTTGTAGTTCTCTGACAATTGTTAACGCCACTTGGATGCCTCCCACGCGATAGCCAATCGCTACCACAACTCATGTGTGCTTCATCCGCGGCTGAAGAATGATGCCCACAGCACTACCTAGGTCATGCGGCTCCCTGTGGGTGCAGCTTGACGTTAAAACTTGGGTCCAGCAGCCACCCGAAATACTAAAGAGGATCTTGAAATGCTGAAGGGGATCCACCAATGCAAAACGCAATTCGGATAGGCACGTCCAGCTGTTAACTTCTCTGCAGAAATGAATTCGACCTCTTATGCAGGTCACAGTTCAAATAACAATCCAGATTCAGAATTACTTTCTTCCTCCAAGTTACAGGCAAACAGTATGAAGGGAAGAGAAATTGGTTATACTTCAGCAACCAATTAAAGAATAGCTCCAGGAGAATCAGTCTTCTAGATGCTAAACCAATTCAGTATCAAACCCTTATACCTCAGCAAGGGATTTGATTTACAAATCAGAACTTCTCCCCAGAGAAAACAAACAAATATAATATAATCAATCGATGATGAATGAATGCCTTGCCTATTGCTTTTATAATTAAAAAGTGTCTTCTCTCGCACACTTTTCACTTGAAGCACTTTTATACTTAGGCACATATTGAGTAATATAATTTATTAACTCATTTGGCTCCAAAAATGACCTTTTAATCAATATCATGAAATTATGACACGCAAGGTCCATGTTTCTTGTGCCCAAGATTTCAAACTTTTCATCCCGGTTCCGACGAGCTATAACACTAAGGTGCCCAACATATAATACCAACAATAATGGCAACCTTCGCAAATTAGATAAAATAATAATAATAATTCACCCGTCTTGCGAAAACAACTAAAGAAGCATCAGAATTGAAATTTGTCTGCACTGGAGTGATTCTGATGATAAAAGATGATGAACAAACCTAACGGGGTGACTTACTAAAAATAGACGCTCTCTCCAAGATTCTTGGAGCCCAAACTAGAAGCCACAAATGAAAACTAAGAGCATCATTCACTCCTCTAACTCATATGAGCTCATCGGAACTATCCATTGACTTACTCTAAATAGTAAGTTCACACCAATGACCCTCTAAACACCTCGCCAGACCACGAGGATCGCAATAATGACTTGGCACCATCCATTCAATGACCCTGCTAAAAATGGGGACATTACAACAAACCTATGTGTAGCCCACTTCATTGTGGATTGCAAATCCCCTTGCAAGGAAAAAATAAAATCATAAGTAGTGTTTGTTTGTCCTTCAATTGAGTCTAGTTTTTCTTCGAAAAAAAGTAAAACTATTCGTTTTGGTCTTATTCCTCTTCAGAGCCCTTTGGCTAGATTTGGTTTGAAACCGTCTTGAATACTAGTTTGGCTTCTTTGGTTTCTATGGCTCTATAGCATCTTATATTCTTATTTTGAAGGGGGCTTAGGGGGTTTCTTTCGCCCATTCCATTTCCCTTTGTTCCATTTTCCTTGTTCCTATTGTAAAGGGTTTTGGGGTCCTTTCAAAACTTGTCTCTAGTTCATAGCTCCGATCAAAAGCATTTAGCTTAATCAAAACAATATACTACTATAATATTACTAGTTTAAATTTTAAACTATTTTATATTATTAACTACTTTTTTCAATTATAATTTTTAAACTATTCTAATTCCATATGCAATTGAATACGATAATAACAAATTAAATTATAAATGCTATATCATATCTGATATATTATATATTATATATTATATATCATATATTATATATTATATATACAACAATTAGTAATATAGTATTAATAATAATTATAAAATCAATTATTTTTTAAATTCAGAGTTTTCATCTAGAACAAAATGACTACATAGATTTCAAAACAAATATTCAAAACAAGATGCTTATTCCCTAATAGAAACCAAGGTTTTTCTAGAATATTTCAAAACCTCAATACACAAACAAGAATGCATAATTTGATAATGCAGCTTAAGGTTTTTCAATTGGAATAAGAATAATGCTACAAGGTTTTTAATTTTCTACAGTAAAGAATATTGATTATGCTTTTTGAGGTCAAGAAGTCAATGAAATTTGTGGAGAAATGGTGTTTATGTCTCGAAATTGCTTGGGTTCAGCTATTAGGGACTCCAAATAATTTGTTACAAAAATCTTAAACACTACCTGATTTAAAATTGATTCCATGCAAACTCCAATTTGATAATTAGCCTAGTTTTTGAGCAATTTGATAACATAGTCTGAAATGCACATACATATATTTAACACATTTATATTTTATTAGAGGATATTTTTACTAATTTAGAATACATATTCATAATACGCATTTCACTATAATTGTCATTAAAAAAGTACATTGCTATTGGATCACGTGTTATCAAAACAAATAAACTCATAGTTTCATCCTCAAAACAAGTACATAGTATCACATGCTATCAAAAATGGTATCACTGGTATCCTTATATTGGAGTTCACATCATCAAGATTCTCTAGAGAGAAAGGATGTTTCAATTGAGTACAACAACCAACTACACTCTCAAAACCAAATGAAAATTCACCAAAGTACCTCCTATTGTGTCAACAATGGGATTGAGATACAACGGGATTAAAATGTGTCGATGCATTTATGGATACATCGATGTCACCCATCTCAAGATACACATCCTGTTGTCGTCAAATTTGAATTTTCAAAATTGAGACAACCCATGCGAAATTTGATCCAAAATCATGGTTTTCTCTCTAAGATAGACGATTTGGGATCAAATTTTGAAGGCAAAGGGTTACACCATGCCTTGGCCTTAGTTTTTCATCCTTCAGATGCCATTTTCGAAGGTTTCCGTTGAGTTTCTCTTTGTCTTTCTTGCAACAACGGGTTTTTCTTCCCTGATTGCAGGTACTCGATTTTTGGTATCCTTCAAGTCCTTGATTGATTTTTCTTAGTTGTTTTGTTTGTTCTCGGTTTTGTTTTCGTCTGAGATTTATTGCTTTTTGAGTTCCGCTCGTTTCGGGCTATCGTAGGCCTAATTTGGAGCTGTATTTTAAGAGATAATAATCAATTAACCTACAGGTGGGGTTTTTAAGACTGACTGCAGGTCTTTGTTCTTTATTTAAAAAGCTTGCGATGTGGAATCAAAAGTCAACCAAAGCCTCTTAAGTCATGAAATACGGACTTATTGTGAGTCGCTGCAATTTATCTTGGGCGTCATTCACTTGCATTGAAGGAAATAAAGTCCACCATTACATTTTTGAGAGGAAACATGTAAACTTGGTGGAATTTTTAAACATGTAAGTGGGCTTTTTAACCCTGACTGCATGTCTTCCCCTTAACTCAAATGCTTGTAAAAGACATTTTAAAACCCACCTTTTTCATAAAGACGTTATTTTTCTAAGGCATTGCAAGTCTTCATTTTATAAGTTTGAATGATGTAAGTGGGCTTTTAAAGCCCGTTTGCAACTCATTATGACTTTATAAACATAAGTATGCTTGCAATTACATCTAAAAATCCTGTCCACAACATATGTTTATTATTTTAAAGGTCAAAAAGACTTGCAATATCATTTAAAAAGTGTGTTTTCTATTCTCATGCATATTGATAACTTCCAATGCTTGTAATCGCATGGAAAAAGCTCATTCATAATGGAAGGTTGGCTTGCAATAGCATTTAGAAAGCTCTTTTTTATTATTAAATGAAGTTGTTGTTGCATGTTTAAACATTTCCATTGCTTGCAAATGCATGGAAAAAGCTCGTCTCCATTATTCTTTTGTTTTTAAAACTCAAAACAACTTGCAAAAGCATGGGAAAAGCTTGTCTACATGTTATGTTATTAAAATAAAATCTCCAGCACTTGTAAAGTGGTTATAAAAGCCCGCCCTAAGGCTTTAACAAGTTAGTTTTCAAAAACAAGTGGATTAACAGCTTGCATTTTGAATTAAAAAGCCCATCATCGCTGCCCAGCACTTGCGTTTTGAATTAAAAAGCCTGTCATGACTGTTTTAAAGCATTTCTATGCTTGTATTAACATTGAAGAAACCCACCTATGCTTGCAACGGCATGTCTAAAGCCCGTCTAGGGCAAATGTAAATGTTTTTACAAAGGAAGTGTTATGTACAAGCATTCTCAGCTTGTAACATTAATGTTAAAACCTGTCTTGGGTATGTTGGAGTTCTCAATTTTTGGCAAAATTTAGAGTCCTATAAAGTGATAAAACTCTAAAAAATGGAATCCTAAAATCTATGCCCAATAATTAATAATATGATGAAGTACATTAAATGGGATACAA
>MU225576.1:133523-199352 GCA_018584345.1 Thuja plicata | reverse complement strand
CCAGAAGCGTAGGGGAAGAGGATCATAATCGATCATTCCCGTTAGTTGGCCAAAAATAATTGGATTTCCCATCATTGGATTGGCAAGTCTAAAGGAAATTCAATTCAGCGTTTTTGGGCACCAACAGGGTATTTGGAGGGATTTTTGAAGATGCAAATACTTGTTGCTGTTGTAACATCATTCCTAAAGCCTGTATAGGGCAAATGCAAGTGTTTTTAAAAGGAAAATAACACTTCCAAGTTGTAAAGTGGTTCTAAAAGTCCGTATTAAGGCAAAAGCAAATCATTTGGAAGCTTGTTTTAATCATTACAAACTGAGTTTTCCTTTGTTTTAATCATTACAAACAGAGTTTTCCTCCTAGAGCGTCGTTTTTTGCCTCCATTGCAAGTTGTCTTGCAAATACAAGCTGAAACCACGTTTTGATGTTTGAAGGAGTCTTTGCAGTTGCTATTCTCAAGCAAATCATTTCTCATTCATGGCCATTTGTCAATGAATGCTTATGGACTAAAAATGCATTGATTGAAGGAGGATTTAGTCAAGATTGGTTGCTTATTTAACCAAGATTTGAAAGTCATTCTCTAAATTCGAACCAGCAGAGATTTGAGGTGTTTTATCTTCAAAGTTCAATCATCTTTTTCTTCACATTTTGGGTTTGCAAAGGAGATTTGTGTAGTATTGTTCTCATGAGCAATGCATGTTCTTCCCCAAAAATAATGCAAGATTAACAATATGAGATTTTCCCCAAATGATGCAAGTTGCAATGCAAAGATCCTCCCCCCAGGAAAGAACTTCAAGAGTGCATATTTTTCCCACTTGCAAACGGAATTAAAAACCCAGTTTGTAAGTTTATCTTACCACAAAAAGCTGAATTTTTTCGCCTACAAGTAATTGAAGTTTGTAAGTCTCTTTCCAACCTGCAAGTGGGTTTTAAAACCCCATTTGCAGGTAGAAAACCTTTCCAAAATGACTTGTAATTGGATTTTAAAAACCCCACTTATGAGTAAAAAGTACCTCCACTTGTGTATATACGCACTTGCACTTCATTTCCAAACCAAATATTTGTATTTCATCCACCTGCAGTGCTCTAGGAAAGCCTCATTCTTCATCTTTTCTCCCTTTTAAAAGGCTGATTTCATCTACTTTCTTCCATCTTTTATTGCTCAAAGGCCTGCAATCATATCCAAGATGCATAGCTCCAGAGTTGCAAAGAAGAAAGATCCACAACTTCTCATGTTTGCCCATATGATCTACCTAATCAGTAGATCATGGCATTGGTCTTATTTTGCAAACAAATTTCAAGGCTAAAGAGTCACGAGATAAGAACGACAACATGATGGAGTCATATAGAGAAAGGAATGAGTGATGGACTGATTGCGGGCATAGAATGCTTTCAAGACAGAAATGGTCATGAAAAGATGCTTTCCCAGTAACCATCATTATGATGCAGAACAATCAAGGAAGCAAATTCATATTCCAGTTCAAAATGCTTTCACCAAATCTGAACACATCAATCATGGAGCATCCTGTAGCAGCATGAAGACCGACAAAGGATGATGTAGAAGTCGTGTCTTGTCAGACACTTAGTTTATTTTCATCATGCATTTTGTAATTTTGTTATTGACAAATTACATGTAATTGGGAAACAAGTTGTAATTGCAAGTAACCTCTTCACCTGCAAATTTATAACATGTAATCACATTGCAGGACATCAAGACTTGCAATATTGAATAAGTCAACTGCAGGTAGTTAGTTGTTGCATATGTCTCGATTAGTTGGGTTTCTCCCACTTTGCACTCTCAGCTCCTCACCTATAAATAAAGGAGGGTGCTCTTTGTAATTTTATCTTTTGGCAATGCAAGGAAACTCTTCCAATTTGTATATACACTCTAAGACTTTGTGCTTGGATGTAAATTAAATTGCTTTCAATAAAAGAGGCAACTTGCTTTCAAACTTTGTGTTGATTCAAGATGTTATGTGACAACATTTTCTAAATGTTGATTGTAAGTTTTATGCTTTGTTCAAAAGGGATTTGAATCCAATCTTGCAAACTTTGAGCTGCATATTTCGTTCAAAGTTATAGTTCAATTTGAGTTTCTGGAGACTTTGTGTTGCATAAGGGCAAATTGATATAGTTGATAGTAGCTTCAAATACTTAAGGCTGAAAGACTTTGTGCCTTAGCATTTATTCAAGTTATTAAATCATCATTCAGGATAAGTGTAGAAGACTTTGGGTTTCTATAACTATTCCAACCATATAAAAGTAGATTGGTGTCTTATGTGTTGTTTTTATGTCAACTCACAAGCCATCGATATTATCGTAACAACAGTTAAGTCCTTGTTGGTTCCACCTACAGTAAGAAGGGAGCCTCCCCTATTGCTGAGAGGAGGGAGTAATCTCACTTGACGTTGCCTAAAGTTATTGCTTTGTAAGTTGTGGTTACAGTGACTTACAAAACTTTTAGCCAACACATCCTAAAGCCTACTAGGTCCCATCTTAAAGTTTGTAGACAAATGTGACAATAGACAAAGACTACAATGGAACTAAACCTTTAATAAGACATAATTCTAACTTGAATTAACAATTCAATCTAATAACTAATATTTCTTATTGTAATTTTGCAAAAATTAACAAAATAAAATAAATATAAGATTAAAATTTAAAATTGGTTTTTTATATTTAAATATTTTAAATTTATAAATTTAAAATTTATTAAAACTTAAATATTAATAAAACATCGATAAAGGCGCGATGAAGTGGTCAAATAAAAAACATTGTTGTGGTTGTCACCAAGATTCAAAGCTCCATAAGGCAATTGTGCATGCAACCCATGTGCCTTTGCCAAGCCACTAAGCTCGTAATCTGTGTGCCCACATTGGGTCATTGGGCTAGCAAGTTTGAACGTTGTTATAATGCATTCGGGGTGTAGGTAACCTAATAATGGTCTTGGAGCTAAAGCCATTAGGAGAACCCCACATAAGTGGTCTCTTTAGGCTTAGACTAAGGTAAAAATCCAAGTGAACCAAATCAAAAACAATAATAACTATTAAAAAAAGAAATAAACATTAATAAAATTACAAATAATTTTTAAAAAACGATATAAAAAGAGGAAACTAATGAAATTAAATACAATAGATCATTGGAGAAGACATTTTTTGTTACAATAAAATACAAAGCAATTATGAAAAACAATAGTCCCCCTTGGATCATAGCAAACCCACCCAAGTCTTAAAAGAAAATAGGTTCAAACAATTCCATAAGGGCATGGCAAAGACCACACAACAATGAACACAATATGATTATAAATGACCAACATCAACCCACATTCTTGTGCTCTACTTGTTTTCGCGTAAGTAGATTTATGCAAAAATTAGGGATTTTTAAAAGTTTAAATGTTTGACTTGGATGCAACACAATCAACTACGTCGCCACCACCTCCTAGTTTGGCATAACTTTGTGTACAAGCAACCATTATATTCGATCCATATTCATGTTCTATCATACCCATATCCATATAGAATACGTATGCAAACATAACGCAGTGACTTTTCAGTAATTTTTTCCCAGAATTTAAAAGACTTGCAGTTTCTTTTTGATATAATGATTTCATTATCAACATGTTTAATTGCAAATACGATAGCCAGTCCTGCAATATTATTTATTTATCTCTTCCTGCAAATAATATTTTGAATATATGATAAAATAATCCTGGCACTATATCTTAATCCTCACTAATTGTTTTCGCTGTAACTGAAAATAACATCACACTGCAAAATAGGAAACCATATTACAGCAGCAAAATCAAAAAATATGGTATCATAACTCATTCAAAACAAATAGAACTAGTTCCTAACCTGATGTATAGCTTCGATCTTCATGTGTCTCACTTTCCTTTTTGTTTTGAATTGATCCGACATCAGCATTTTCAACAGGAACAGCACTGATTTTTTCCAAATTATTAGCACCTAATAAATCATCAACGTTCTTTTTATCATTGTTTGAAGGTAAATTTTCTACATTCTCCTTCAGAATTTCTTTGATTCTGTTCTGTGCATGACACTCATTATCTGTAACTGAGTTACATGTATCAATTGTCTTGCTGTTTTGACATCTATCAACTTCGGCAGCTTCAGCAAGGTCGACATTGGAATTCTCCAATGAAGTAAACTTTGGTAAAATATCAAGGTTAACTTTCTTGCTGATTTCTATTAAATTGTCTGCATCCTCTTTAAGAGCTCTATTTTCTTTACCACTAACACAAATCTGCTCTTCTTCATGTGTCTCAATCTCCTTTCCATTCTCAAATGCACCTATGTCAGCACCTTCGACTTCAAGGTCTACAGAACTCAACTCTGACAAAGTATTAGTCCCCAATACAGCATCAATGTTCTCTCTATTATTGATTTGAGATAAACTTTCTAAATCGTCTTTCACAATTTCATTGACTTCATTACATGGATGACACTTTGGATTTAAAACTGATTCACATATCTCAATCATCTTGCTGGTTTGAGATGCCTCAACTTCAGCACCTTCAACAAGGTCAACACTGAACTTTTCCAAGGGAGTATTCCCTGATACTTTGTCTGTATTATCATTCTTGTTGATTTCCAGTAAATTGTCTGAATCCTCTTTAAGACCTCTATTTTTACCACTTATACAACTCTGATCCTCTTCTGCAAGTGATTTGCACGTATTTCTCCATGCCTGAATATTACTCATAACAACAGTTGCCGCAATTCTCATTAAGCAAAATATAACAAAGCAGAAAGAAACAACAGAGTATAAAAATGCAATATAAACTTAATATACTCACCAACAAAGTGTTAGCATTTTCTTTTTCAATATTCTCATCTCCATTGTGTAAAAGGTTATTTTGTTGTATTGTTTCTTCAAATTCTGATATGGTAGTTTCTTTATAGTCCACATGACCTGTCGGTAACATTTTATTCAATAATGGTACCTTAGGTTTAATAGAACTAAAGGTCTATGATTTTGACTTAGATTCTGGAATATTTGCCTATCAAACCTGACAAGTTAACTTTACCTTTGCATGGCAGAGTTGTATCCTCATCATCAAAAGCAACAATTTGAATAGATTTGAAACTATCACCACTTAGACAAGCAGATTTATTGTTGACTGCCACAGATGTATCACTATTCACATCACCAGTTTCATTGTTCTCTAAACATGCACAAGATTCTTCCTCTTCATCAACTGTGAAAGAGGCCTGAGAGCTGTTACAAATTACTTCCACCTCACCTTCTACCACCTGTAACAAATCCATAGAGTATATTATTATAAAAATGTCCCGTACCAAGGAACTCGTAAAGTCTGATCAAAAAAATCTGCAAAGGAATATGCAGCAGAGTATTAAATCTATATCTCTAATTCTGACATGGCTTACCAATAACAGGTTACTACTGCAATCACTCCTTATTACTGGTTCAGCTTTGACGATATTATGACCGCCAACATCTTGGGGTATAAGGAATGGTTTTGAATTCTCATATTCAGATCCAGAATCCATTATTATGTTTCCAGATTTATGAGCTATTTGTAACTTCTCGTTTTCATGTTCCAACGAAGCACAGTGTTCCTTTAACATTGCTATTTCATTTGATTGCTCCAAGGAATGTTCTCTCTCTTTTCTCAGCTCTATTTCAAGCCCATCACTGTACTTTTTCATCATCTGCAAAAGAAGAAAAGTTACTTAAAGGAACATCAAAATTAAAATTCATTATATAACTCAATTCATCAAATCAAATCAGTGATTTTTTAGTGGCTAATAATCGCCAATTGGCTGATAGCAGTCAAAATTTAGCTAATAGTTCAAGATTTAAGGCAACCTAAATTGCCACATTATTAAATATTTTTTATTTTTGCCTTCTTTGAATTGCCAAAGAATTCATTGAATTAAAAAATTTAACACAAATATTTGCCACAATATTTAATAAATGATTAGATTAAATTTACTCAAATTTTATGAGTGATCATAGAAATATAAACTAATTTGTTAATAATATATCATAAGTATGAGTGACTTTAGGGCCATATCTCCAATATTTAGTTACCACCATTGATTTAAAATATAATCTAACAGTTCTCATTGTATTCCATGAGGTAAAATGTATCTATTCAATTTATAATGCTCATAGGGACTGAAATTTCTATTGGGATTGTTGATCTCAATGAAAATCAATGCTCTCAAAAAACTTCTGGGCCCCATGAGAATTACAAACTATAGTTATGTTTATCTCCATAGAATACAATGACAGTTATAGTTTAAATTTTTAAATTAATGGTAAAACAAATAAAGATTAAAAGTGTTGACTTGGTGGTCAGTACCTCTTTGGGGACTCGTGAAATGGCTTAACTGCCTCCTGTGGGTAAGGTTAAATCTGCCGTTTGTATCGGGCACTGACAGTTTGAGCTTTTGGCGCAATGGCAAATGATTCCAACAAAAAGTCTATCCCTTAAACTCATCAATGATTTCGACTTTTAGGCCTCAGCTTTTGAATAAGAATTCTATTTTTTAATTAGAGGGAATAGCCATAGTAATTAATGCATAACTGTCCAAGATTCACCAATTTTTTCTACAAAAAGATTGTTATTTGAAAAAATTGCCAATAAAACTAATATTTTATTCAAAAAAATGGACAGATGTGACAATAGAAATTAATATATGTTTTTCAAAAAAATGAAAGATTCGCCCGTTTTTTAGATCTTGTTTTGAGGGATGGTTTCTTAAAGTTATCCCTAAATCATATAGAGTGGCTTCACCACAAATGCTATCAATCACTATTTTTTAAAGATCATTAATTCAATTGTTCCTTGAACAAACATTAACCAAACAGTTTCTACATGTTAAATACCGACCAATTTAGCATGTTATCAATGTTGCAAATTCACTCATGATATTGAATTTCATCAAAAACAACAAAGGATTCCAAAACCACACCAGTGCTCAGATACACAAGCATCATATAGAATACTCTCTTCTCAAAGAAATTACTCAGAGAAAATTACTCCTTTGTTATATAATGTTGAAATTGGAGATTGTCATACTAACAGTAGCACTAGTTATTAGAATAGGTTGACACAACTTATCTCACAATCTGACAAACAATATGAATATTGAAAAAAACTAGAGGTAATCTAAAACAGAGTCACATAAATCATGAAAAAAATCGAAGCCAATAGGAGCATTTTTCAATAGATCTTTATGAAGAAATCTGGTTACCTTCGCTTTTAATTGGTGATCTTTCAGCACATTAGATAAAGCCGCCTCATATGCTTCCATAAGCCTTTCTTCTCGCTCTTTAAATTGCTCATAAACCTCCATGGATATTCTCTCTCTCAGTTGTTCTTCATTGAAAAGTAGCACTGAAGAGTCCCTGCTAAGTGTTTGCTCTTCACCTTCGCAAGGGGCATCCACCAATGAAAGGCTGCATGAGGCATTCATGTCCTTCACAATAGCTGTCATCATAGAAAGGCCCCAATAGCAGCATCACATTGAAAGAATCACATCATTTGAAAACATCAAATACAAAAATATTTGAATATTACTGAGATGCATGCATACCAAATCAAATTATCGCCAGAAGCATCAAACTATATATTTAAAATTTCAGCTTTAGTTATCAAATACCAAATTATATGCATTTACTTGTAATTTATTTGTTTCAAAGAAAAACCTCACCTACAGCATCTTCAACATTTACTTTATCGGAGTTTATCTTATCCTCCATTGTCTTCCGTGCTAAAGCTTGGCTGTTTGACAGTTCCTTACCATGCTTCAGCTGCAAGTTCTGAGAAAACAAAATGTCACATGCTACTATCATTTTTCCAATCCCTTGCAGTTATCAAAGACGGTGTTTCAAAACTAGAATGGCACATGTTGCTATCGTTTTTCCCATCCTTTTTAATTACCAAATACAATTGAAACAAAAGCTTCAACTACTCCCAACTTCATGAAACCCGTGCTTTTTGTCAATCCATAAAAATTATCACACCAAACCTGTATACCCCATTAAAGATATGGCTGATGAATGATATCATATGAATCACTAAAAGCAAAGCAAGTTAGAAGAATTGTCATAGCTTTCAGCAATTCCAAAAGAAAAAAAGAGTATTGACAACTTACTCTGAAAATTGTGAAGCACAAAATATAAAATATAACCCTAAATTGGATCCAGAAAAAACCATGTTATTGATCCTTTTTCAGCTTTGGGTTTGCTGGTATGGTTTGTGATTCAATCAAAAACAATTTGAGGGTTGGCTTCGTTTTGAGTTCATCCATGCAAAAACATATAGAAAGTATATGCATGACAAACACACACACACACATCTTTATGGGCACACTTGATCAATGTTTAAAAAAGAAAAAGAAAGCAATAAAAAAAGTATTAATAACAAAAAAAAAACATGAAACCAGAATTCCTACACTCTAAAAGCACACTAATTACATTTGCAAGAACAAGAAGAGGAAATAAAAGTATTGGAAACAAAATTGTATCCCATAAAAGAAAAAATCAGTGAAAAAGTTGTGCAAGAAGTATTGATAGAATGTGATTTGGTCGGGTTTGTAGCAGCCCTTTCGCATCTTAAGGATCCTATGAAGCATTTAGGAAACGCCATTGTTGATTTGGAGCAAGCCATAATCAATCTCAAGCATGTTTGAAGAGATGGTTTTGTATTTTTAAATCTTTTTTTGGTTTTGTTTTTTTAAATTCCATTTGTATTCTACATTTCTTTTTTCTAGATTCATAAAATAAAAGAGAAACACTAGCTTTCATTAATTCTTTTTATGAGCAAAATAGCTATTTTTGTAATATTCTTTTCCTTTTATGGCTGCAAACCAAGCTTTCTTACATTTTTTAACTTTTATATCTTAATTTAACTAGTAATCCTAAATATACATTTATTTTCAAAATATTATTTATTGCAATGTACTTTATATTTATAAATTGTTCTACTGTTGGCCCCAATCAGAAAGGATGCTTGTTGGAAATATGCAATACCTAGAGAAAAGAAAGGGGATATAACTTGTGCATATTGCAAAACAAAAATGCTTGGGGGAGACATAAACCGATTGAAAAATCACCATACACAAATTCCATACTAATATGCTGAAGTGTGCTCAAAAGCACCTACTGAAATTTTTCACAAAGTATGAAGTAAATTGTAGACCTTTGAGCGGCACAAAGAACTGAAAAAGAGGAAAAGAGAATAGATGACAGACCTTTGACCTTTAAGTAGCAATCATAGTTTTAGTGTTGGGCCTAGAGTTTGTGGATCCAAATTGGTTTCACATATTATATCAAAGACCATTGTCCTAATTATGGGTTGGATTCACTTGAGAGCATGAGTGTTGAATGAAATGACAATTGAAGTCCTCCAACTTGTGCTTTACCAAACCACACCTAATCAAACCCAACAACTCTTTGAGAGCTCCATGTTTTTGCAATTGAAATTTGAAATAGCATGCAACATGGCCGCTTGTAGTGACTTTTGTATGTAGCTATTAGTACCAATTTAGGCCACACCTTCCACCACATAATGAGGATAGTGACTATTAAAAATTCCACAATTAGCTCATCATGTGTGTGACCTTCAATCCAAGAAGAGTCGATAACAGCCGTGATGGCGTTCTTAAATTCACCAAAGCCTATGTAGAACAAAAATCTCAACTAAGAAAGAGCATCTCCACGGTTGCAATCACAAATACATTCTTGCATTGCGATAGAGTGATAGGCACGCATAGTGATGGGATGGCTAGAGCATATAGAGAGAATGTTGCTAAGGATAAACTCTAAAATTAAAAAAGAACATTTGAGATCGTGAAAAATAATCCTCCATTTACCATGCAAATAAAGGATCCCTTCAAGACCTCTAGACTGTTTGAACTTCAATAATGTATCATCTTCCCTAGCTATTTAACAGTATGTTATATCTTCCACTCGATCATAAAGGTGATTCTCTAGAAAACCAATATCACAATCAACCTCCTTGCAGCAATGCATAAAATGTACTTGTCCAATCCATCACTCAATGGCCAATTGACATCCAAAGAGTTTTCTAATTTCAATTAGCTGCCTTTCTTTAGCTTGCTACATTAATCCAAATTAACGAATCACCATCAATATCAATATTGTAAAGCCTTTTCTACATGCATAGATGGAGACCTACTAAGAGTACCTACAATTGTGCTTCATATTATGCTCTTATCCTAGTGTAGTCAATCCTGGAGCTTAGAAATTACATTTCCCTTCAAGATCCCAATTACATGCCCACAAAATCCTAATTCAGATTTATGATGTTATATTAATGTCTTCCACAAATCTGCTATAATCTCTTCCATAAATCTGCTGCTATGACTCTTCTTCAAAATCTGCTATGAACTCCTCATACTCTTCTCATCAAATCTGAAATAATCTTCGCATACTCTTCTTTATCAAATCTGCAATCTATCTTCACATTAATAGCCCTTGGTGCATATGCTTTATTATCTTTGAAACATGCACTGCTCTTCTTAATATTCCACAATATCTAATTCCCTTTTTATATTCCCATCTCCAAATGAAGTGATGCATCTCTCTGAATAGAGATCTCCTTTCATAGAGACGTGACCTTTTAACAAGAAATAGATGTATCCCAAACCGGTGACACCTCTCCAATAAACAAATTACCTTTTATTAGTAATCACACCCTCTTTGCTTTTCCTTCAATAGTCTTTGAGCAATAGTTGTTCACTTCATAAAACAGATCGTACTTTTTCAGGCACCACTTGATAGCAGATTGCATCTTTTGGAATTAATCTTTTAATCTAACAACCAAATAGCACCATTTTATTGATTGTATCTTTACATTATATGAATCGCTCCTAATGTTAAACCAGTCAACATATTAAATGTATCTTTTCCTTAACAATTTGACCAGCATATGAATTATGTCATCGCTCACATCCTTTGCAAATAACAAAACATCACTTTAATGAATCATATTAACTCTGTCTTGGTAAAGTTGTTCTTAGTACACTAGTCAGCCATATTGCTGTTAGGATATGATTATCTGGTCAGCCAAATTGTTGTGGTCAGTTGTTAAGACAATCGGCTAGCATGAAGTCATTGATCACCACCTTACTTTTGTTATTCATCACTGCTCTAACAGAATTGCTTCCTATATTAATGAATCAATCAGCATGCTACCATTTGCTATTTCTGGTCAATAAAACATCAAGTGACTATTACACATGATGTCGCAACATAGATATTCCTTTGAGTGATTATTTGTGCATTCATTAGTTACTTCTTCAATTTATTCCATTGCATATTGTGTATTGATAAGTCGCTTCCGTAATAACATATAATTGCTTGCATATTTTGTCTTCAGTTTCCAAGGCTGTCTTAAACATGAGTCCAACCCATATTCTTAATTTGTTGTTTGCTTGCTACATTAGACTTCTTTAATAAGGATTCACTGCTCCTCCATTAGTCATCGGCTGTCTCTCAAACTTAAGCAATTGATATTAACTCGGTCAATACACTTTTGACCTTCTTTATTGCCACCTTCATACAATATCAATAAGTCCTGCTTGCTAACTTAATAGATATATACTGAGAGATTCTTGTCGAGCACTCAGTTCTATTACCTGATTTCTCTTCTATTTAAAAGAAAGCTCTCATGGTCGTTTGCCTCAATCATTGATATATATATATATATAGGTGAATTTATGCAATCAAATAGCTTTCCTTCTTGTCAAAGACCAACCACCGATCAGTACTATCATACTTCTTTGACATCAATGACAATTTGCCCAACAATCTTGGCCAACACTTTTGACATCAATGTCAACATGTCCAACAACAACAAGATACGAGGCAAACCAACTTGACTCCAATAGTACTCTCGACAATGTCTAAGAAGCCACAAGGAGTCTAGAATTGTCCAGCAATTGTCTGATTGAGCCTCATTATCACAATAATCAAAGACTCCAAAACGTTCATGGCCCAACTGTGATAGCAATAGATGCCCTTGGATTGAATCAAAGGTCTTCCTGAAGTCCACAAAATGAACAAAAGACTTTAAGAGGCAATAGCAAGCCTCCTTCATAATAATTTTGAGTGTGGAAATGTAGCCAAAAGTAGAGAATCCTCTTTAAATCCAGTCTACCTCCTGGATCTCAAACTTGTACAACCTCTTTTGAATGCAGTCTACCTCTTGGATCTCAAACTTGTCCTATACTCCAAAATAAGTAGCATGTCTAGTACCTTGGAATAGGAATTCACAAATGTATGTTAAGTCACAGTATTCCTATAGATATTAGTGGTGAAATTATCCCCAAAAATGTGAATGGGCGAATGGGAACCCAAAGCAAACAACCTTATTGAATAGCTATAAAATAGAATAGACAAAAAAATCCACACCATACTTGAGAAGACTTGGAATCCCTCTTAATCAGTTGCTTTGCTAGCGCAAATTTTCAAAAGAACACTGCAAACATAAAACCCATGATAGATGCACTCCTCAAGAAGAGCATACATCAAAAAAAGGGAGGTCACCAAGGAAAGCAAGGAGCTCGTGCTGCCTTCGCACAAGAAGCTCGTATTTCTTACAGCGAAAGATGTTGAGATAATGAGGTGCAGTAATATAAGTCTCTTTCTTCAATGCCAAGCTTGTTACAATACAATTCAACCAATTGTTAACTAATTGTTGGACTTAAAAAATAATAAACCTATCTAAGTTAAAAGCTATAATATCCAAATCTATGTCCCTAAAGGCACACAACTAAAAAACTCACCTCTTGGGAAAGACAAAAGAAGCAATATTCAAATCTATGTACCTAATGGCACAAAACAAAAATAAACTCACCTCTTGGGAAAGACGAAGCTTCTTTCGTCTTGGCTGCAGTTGTTTGGATAATATACTTGAGGATCTTTTGGGTCTAGGAAAATTGGGTAATTCTTCAGATAAGGGGGTAAACCTAGAAACAAATAACAGCAAAATATTATTACAAAAGAATAGGAATTCAATAATCAGATTCACTTCAAAAGAGTTGAAATGTTATACAAGAAAAACATAACAAAATAAAATTGAAAGAAATAACATGCTATACACAACAAACCACTATTAATATGTGACAGTATATATTTCAATTTTTAAAGAGAAGAAAAAATTTGCTCAACACATGATGCTAAGTTTAGGAATTAGAATATCAATAGAATTATCTGTCAGCTTTGCAAAAGAATGGCAAATATAAACGAAATGAAAAATATTAATAAATTCAATAAATAATATCTTTTATTAAAATTTTAGAAAAGTACATCACCTTAGTAAAAATGCGAGTAGCAAGAATCTCAGCATCATTTAATTTATAATATGCATTAGGAATCATTTTATATCCATGTGTTTAAATACAAAAGTAATTTGAATTTTCATTAGTAGAAAGAAAGGCTTCTACATTTAGCATATAATAATCGAATGAAACATACAAGGAAATGTTATCACACTTGAAAAGGAAACACATAGGATGTGCTACAGAAATTTTCATGAATTCAATGTAACGGTGCACCTAGTTTGACTTATCTTGGCCCAAATATGTAAGAGGCTGCCTTGGTTTAGCTTTTTTTTGTTATGAATTTGAGTTTCTTATAGTTCTGATTATGATTTTCAGACTTGCATTCAAGATAAGAAACAATGCACAAGAACTATGCAATATATCTCTATGTCATAAACTGAGAAGTTCAAATCAACAATACTCATTTTGTCACATCAATCCTGACTACTAAAACTTTTGGTGTTTTTACTTAATGGATGCCCTAGATGTATATCTGGTTTTCATAAACAATGGTTTTGATTAAATTGATGCCCTAGATGTATATATGGTTTTCATAAACAGCGGTTTTAATTGAATTGATGCCCTAGATGTATATCTGGCTTTCATAAACAGTGGTTTTGATTAAACTGATGCCCTAGATGTATATCTGGTTTTCATTTCCTGCCTATCATGGAACAGTGGTTTGGATATTGTAAGAGGAATGATTTTATCATTGTGTTCTTATTTTGACTTATGAAATTTAATTATTGCATATATATAATGTTGAGATGACGATCATTACGGACTGACTACCTTTCTTGACAAAGTGGTTGCAGGAACTACCTGTCCTCCGAGGAAAGGAGGGGAGAAAGTATCATTGGGAAAGGGGGATGCAAACATAGTTATGAATATAAGTTACCTCGGTTCCGGAACTGGTAAGTACTGACCAGGTCAAGTTAGCGCAAACCTAGAAGGTCTAGGGCTTGACTAGGATCTTAGTTGGTCTTGTGATGTCGATTAGTCATATTGTTAGTAATCCTGGATTGGATAGGAACTGCATCTTAGACTTGCACCTTGATCGATCTTTTGTTCTGACGGTGCTTTGAGTGACAACTTTAGTGCTATTGTTTCTAAAGAATATTATGGTATACTTTTACCAAATACACACACACACGTGTAGTTATATACACACACACACATATATATATATGTGTGTGTGTGTGTGTGTGTGTGTGTGTGTGTGTGTGTGTGTGTAAATATACGCAATCATGGTGACATGGTTCCTCATTATTTATACATATAAGTGCAGATTTAGATGTATAAAAATATTACATATATATTTATATATATAAGAGTATATGGTTATATATATAAGAGTATATGGTTATAAAATAAATGTTTGTGTGTGTGAATTGATATTAACATATGATTTGCATTGTTAAAATTGCAACCTTATGGCATTACTTTAATATATGAATTATGTTTGTTTCCTAATTGGAAATTTGATTTCATGGGGAAACACATTTATGCAAAGGACGTATTACCGTAATTGAACCACGATATAGTATAAGAGGCGAGGAGTATTAGAGAAATGAAACTTGGAATTCATTTGGGAAATATCTCTTTCCAGCCACTTCAAGGCTCAAATGGCACAGTGAAATGAATCGCAATGATATTTAATCTCATATGAAACTCTTCTTATTTCATGAATACTTATCTTTAGCCAATATGGTTACTGGCGATATTTTTTCTTTTACAAACTTCGGGCTACCAATTTAAAAGATAAAATCACAGTCTGAGAATTTCCCAACCACGATGAGTAGTGGCATAACAATAGGAACTTGCTTTTGAAATTAAAAGGAATAATATGTGAAGTTGTGATGAATTTGGAGCTGTCGCCTTATGTTCAAGGTATTGCAGCCTGTAATTGGAAATCAAATTGAAATTTCAATCAAATGAAAATGAATTTGATGAATGTAATTTGGTGAGATTATAAAAATGGTTCTTCCAAATTGGAACGACATTATGATGGAGACGGACGCATGAGAGAGGAGCACAAATGCACAAATGACATATAAAACAACCTTTTTGGTCTTTTTAGTGGTCACTTTTAGGGTTGGAGGGTCGAATAGGCCTAAGTAGGCAAAAAAACTTTATGAAAATGATGTTTTCAGTCAAATTTGCCCCAAATTCGTTCCGGGTTCCTACGTCCAAATCAAAAGTCTTCCAAATTTGTCCAAAAGTCTTACCGGGTCCTTCTAACAAACTTTTTGGCGAATTTGAGTGTCTACGGTAGAATTTACAGTGAATTCGAACCGAATTTGAATTTCCTACAAACCGAAGCTCAAATTCCAACAGGGAGGAGCGAATGTGGTAACTTAGGCAAGAAGCTTAAACTTTTACACTTTTAAGGTACATGTTAGTTTCCTTATGAGTATATAAGTGTAAGAAATGTATATTGTGCAACTCTGTAACCACCAACGTTACGTAAATGGCAATCTACAAAATAGGAACAACCATTAAATTAAATAAGTAACAGAGATTGAATGGTTAATCATGCTAAGTTTTATTGACAAGTATGCCAATATCATAGTGAACAAATAAGAACCTATATGTTCGTTCTGTTCCAGTGAAACCCGAGGACTCACACCCCCACCTCTGTCATTCCGCAACCACGCCGCCGTCGAGACGGATACTTGAATTTTGATTTTTGAATGTTACTATTGGGTATGTACTATGTTACTATGTTGAATGTTCAATGGTTCTGGTTCGTGTTGCAATTTTTCTATGTTCAAGTATTTCAATTTGGTATGTTATACAAAAACATCCTTTCATAACTAGCATTTCAAGTTCTATATGTATTATGTATAGTATGCAGCACCCCCCTCCCCAACCCCCTTGCCATCGTCCCCCCATCGTCCCAAAATTGAGGCCCTTTGTCCCCTTGTCCCGGAAACTCGTCCCCGCGTCCCCCTGCGGCGGTGTTACACTATTATGTTCCTCAATCATAAAGAGTAAGTATAGTAAACCATGAGTCATGTGTGCTTACAAACTAGCCTATTACATTCTATAAGGTGTAAATATGATTGGGTGAAGGACTAGAATGCATGTTTAAAATGTTGCTTTAATCCTTGACCAAGATGCACTATAGCATGTGCTATAGTGTTAGTCAATTCGTAATACTTCGAATACATCCCTAGTCAGGTGTCATACTAAGTCAACAGCAACTATAGGGCCTGATCGACTAAGGCTATGTAGGACCATGCACCAGTTCCAGAATGGCTTGTTTATAACCATGTTTACATCCCTTGCGAAAGGTCGGGCCCACTTCGAGTAGGAAGTGAGCAAGGGGGATCAGTAATAGATTTGTAGTTGGGTGGTAAAACGCCCTAGTGACACTTTCTCCCCATGTTGCATTGTGGAACATAAAGAAAGACAGAATGGATTCCATGTTGCTAGTTATGCTCAGTAAGAACTCCTTTCCCTTACCTCGTATTTTATATCAAGTTGATGATAAAGATAATACATGTTGAGAAATTTTATGATTCAGTTTAATGCAATTGTTTTAATTATGTAAAACAAATCAGCATTAGAATGTTAGCTTAAATTTCTTCTTCAAATTTATTCTTAATTATATATCAGTTAGTTGTTATTATATTGTGAAAACATTTTAGCTTGTTACACATTTCAGATTACATAGAGCATTGTTTGACCATTATAAAATAGAAGTGAACTACTTGCAGACCTGTTTAGTCTTCAATCCCAAATATGAGTGCCCAGAATTACTACAGCACTACATACTTGGCTTGTAAAGCATGAGAAACCGGTACAAATTACTTCAGCACTAATCAGTGACCAGGTATGTTGATCACGCCCTTCCTAAGGGAGCTCCCAAGTGGTGCAGCTACCTGTGACAGTAATAAACATCAACAGGCTCTCCTATCTGTAGTGTTGGCTGCTAAAACCCACGCACAGGTCTCTGCAAATGTTCAGACTTCAGTTGCAATGTCTGTAGCATTCTAAACACCAATAAACATTCTTCCTTAATATAGTATTGATGCCCTCCAACACAAACGTCCAGCTACAGCCAGTTTGAAGGTAACACGGCCAGCACAAACCCAAACACAGCTACAGCAATAATGATGATGTTCGACCCAGCAAGGACTGCAATATTTCCTCAATTGTTTCCAAATCTTCTTCACATTCAAAACCAAGTAACCTATAACTCACATTCACATGAAAATAGATGCTCAAAGATTCTCCTGACTATGCCTTTGAGCAACGAAGAGAATGTTATTCATGAAGAGTCTTGTCCTCACAAGTCTGTTTGAAGAGAAGATAAGATAAGATAAGATAAGATAAGATAAATCTATTAATGTCCAACAAAAGACCACAAAGAGGGTCCAAGGGACTGCTGAAACAAAGCAAAAGGCCAGCCCACAACAGGAACACCAAATGGTGCCCGAGGACAGAAAACAAAGCAACCAAAGCAAGAAACAACAACCAACCCACTAACGGCTCTGAGGCCCAGAAAAATTCCAGAACCGAAGGATAAGCTATGGGGCGAGAAGGGACCCCACTTTGCCTCTGGATACCTCTGGAAGAAGAAATCTCCAATATTCTATCAATTTCATATATTTTTTGGCATGCTAAAAGAAAGTTCTTCGATCTCTTTTATAACGCTTTCTAAGAGCTCCACTCACCTTGTCAATGTGGGATAAACAAAATCACCCTTTTTGCCCTTTCCTATTTTTGGGGGGTTTTTGTTTTTTCGCCCCTATTTTCTTGCGATTGCTTTTTTGCCCCTATTTTATCACAATTGTTTTTTCCTTAATATTTCCCATACCATTTAACATGATTTTCCTTCAACATAAATCCTCAAACAAATTTTTATGTCTCGAATGTATTTTAAAATAAAGGGGATCATTTAATTTTAATATTTCCCACAACTATAGACAATGCATTAATAAAGTTAAATAATTAAATTTAACTTCATAAAATAACTTTATTAACACACAATAAATCATATCAATGATAAATAAAACTTCTTGTCGATTTTAAACAATTACCATTGACATGTCACTGCGACTTGATATTAGTCATGCCCAGAATGACTTACTATAAATAGTAAGTATGCCCAAAACTGCCTCAAAAGCTCTCAAAATGGTATACAACTGAAACTACTTACCTTCAAGTGTTCTCCAACTGAAAATGTTTACTCCCTTGACAAAAGAAATTGTACCAATTCCTCTGAATGAGAGAAAACCATAAAGTGAAGTGCCTGATTTGCAACCAAAAAGCAAGCTCAAAACTGAAATCCTGATCCATTCTTTGCCAAGTAATTCTCCCAAGATTGACCATTCGTTCAATGCTCCAATACTTACTTAAAATCTCTCTCCAATCCATTTGTAGATGAACTAATGGAATAACAAGATGGCTGGTATGGAAATGAACAGCACTATCAATTCTGAAATTTAGATCATCCCTCCAAAACTCCAACCGTCCCTAATAAGCTCCATCATTTTTTATTGAGAATCACAAACATGTATACTCAACCATGAATTGCTTCCAACGTTCCTAGAAAGGTGCACAACACAACACCAAGTGTCATCCAAAACAGAATACATGTCATGGAATTTTGTCACTTCTTTGTTAATCTTGTGTGCCCTATCCATGAAAGCACCTACAACTGAAGTGTGAGGAACAATAGTTGTCTTCAAAACCAATCCCAAAAAAAGATTAGTATGATTTATAACATCATTCAATTGAAAGGGGAGGTTGTCAAGTATGTTGATATCATACTTATCTCCTCCTTTCTCCAAAGCTACATAAGAAAAAACTTGGAAGCTTCCTTTAATTTTTGTTTTGAATTTTTCAACAAACTCAAGAACAAGTTCTGAAAACCTTTTAAAATATGAAATGTAGAAGTCTCCAAGACTTAATATATCCCATGAAGAAATTGCATCTCCAACTACATATGCAAGGCATGCATTACTATTCATCAACTCAAACAAAGTATGAAATGTCCCACTTGTTGGCCAATCCCAAAACTCAAGACCAAATGTCCAGTCAAATTGAAGCAACTCTAAATGAATGCCAACAAGGAAATATTTCTCAACTGAAATCATTAATTTGCATACCCAAGTTATCCTCCAATTCCTCGTGTAGTAAGGATAATGATGCCTCCTAGTGTCATATCATTCTGAATGCAATCTTCATTTGTCTCCTTATTTGCACATTTCATATATCATGGTCTTCCAAGAAGGTACCAATCATCACCTCATAAAGTGAACTCAAATCATTAGCAAACTGAAAATCATATTGTAATGTCCCCATTTTCATGAGCATCAGACTTCGAGAGATTAGCCTATCATTGTGACCCTCAGAGGCTAATTATTGCGGATAGAGGGTAATCTGAGGTAGAGGCTTGGTTATTGGGTGGTTCTTGTCTTCTCTAGAATTCAGTATATTCTGGTTTGGTCTTCATTTGGCTTAAATTGGACTTTGATTGGACTCAGTTTCATATACTTACTATATAGCAAGTCAGGTCGCGATTTAGAGGGACCCTTTCTATTTTTTGTAAGTCACTGGGTTGGACATAGAATAAAATGGTCAACTTCCCGATGCAGACAAAATGAAGAAAAATTGATTAATCATAAACTTATGCGTATTTGATTATTAATAAAGTGATAACTTAATTAATAAATTTTATTTTGAGGTCGATAATTAATAAAACATTGAGTAGGATGGCTCTACTACAGCAAAAGCTTGAAGCCCTTGGCTTCAGGGCATTTTCGGACGTGAATTCAAGATTATGGTCGCAACAAGATTTCTTTGACAGAACAAAATATGCGTTGCCTAAATGGGTAAATTCTGAATGTTTTTTTGCTATGAATGGAAGGAGTTGGGCTTCCCCACCTGCTCAAGATCGTGGTTGGGAATTAGTGAGATTACGAAAGAGCAAGAAACTGGAAGCTAGGGCTTCTAGGAATTTCCCCTCTAGACATCAACAAAAGACTCTCCCCTCTCGGCTCCACCAAATCCCCTTGAGCAGAAATAAGTTTCAGCTTTTGCGTTCTCTGGAGGAGGGTTCTCTAAAACCAGCACCTGGTATGGAGTTCAATTTGCCCAATAATCAGATTTATAGATTTCACAGACAATTTAATAATTTGCCTTCAAAACCCTGGAGGAATCGGGATAACCGATGCCCTAATCGGAAATTCTCACGGGGAAACCCTAGCTCTTCTAAGAAATTTTTATTAGGGCCGGATAATTCTCTACATATGAATCCAGGAAATGTTGATCTCTGGATCAATACAGGGCAGGACGTCATTGTTATGAACAAAGAGGAAAAAATTATCTTAGAGATCAGTGACGAGATGATAGAAAAATCACAGGATTTATTTAAGGAATATGGAGTATTCGCGAGATGGGAAGGCGTTGGTATCCCGACAGAACAACAAGCGGCATAGTTTCTAAAAAACTTCAGCGGACAGGTAAGTGTGGTGATCCTCCCTAAAGATATTTTATATTTAGGTTGTAAAGCAAACGTAAGGAATAGATTTGTAACAGCTGAATCCCCGCACTTTAGAGGTATGGGATTTACCTTTCTAGCATGGCAACCAAATTTCAATCGTTTAAACTTAAAGGAATTTAAAGTGGAACGAGCTATTCTTCTTCCGAATTTACCAGTAGAATTGATTAATAAGGAGATTACAAGGAAAATAGATAATAATATAGGAACATTTATTGGAATGGAGGAAGGAAAATTTATTTATGCAAACTGTGTTATCTTAGTTAGAATGAACAAAAATATTAGATTGCTAAAACCAATTATAATTAACTCCATTAATGAAACCTTCGAAATACGTCCTGAATTCTTTAGAGGAAAGATTAATGTGGAGAATCCAACGGAAGATGTAGAACCCTTTCTCCTTCCCTCTCAGGATATGGACGTCGAGGTTAAGTTTGATGATCAGAGAGGTGGTGGTTTTGTTTTAATCAACAAAATTCGAGAGGATGGGGTTATGGGAATTGAGGAAGGTGAAATTATGGAAGAAGATGGGACTGTAAATGAGGAAATTTTAAAGCAGGAAACGGTGGGGGTTGGGAATTTGGGAGCGGTTGAAGGTATCGCCTTAAGAAACAAGGATTATCCGAAAGACATGAGTTTGTCAAAATACAAGGCATCCCTAAATAACATCCTGGAACAGACTGAGGAAATGAGAAAAGTGGTGAGTACAGAGTTGGTTAATGTCAGTCAGAGTATTATGGTTCCAGAATGGGACAAAAATTTTAAAACAGGAAACAGTGGGGGTTGGGAATTTGGGAGCGGTTGAATGTATCGCCTTAAGAAACAAGGATTATCTGAAAGACATAAGTATGTCAAAATACAAGGCATCCCTAAATAACATCTTGGAATAGATTGAGGAAATGAGAAAAGTGGTGAGTACGGAGTTGGTTAATGTCAGTCAGAGTATTACGGTTCTAGAATGGGATAAATATTTCCTCCAAACTGATGGGGAGGGGTTGTTTGAAGTGGAGAAAGAGTCACCTCGGAGACCGGGAGAAGAGGACCTAGAAAGAAACAAGCAGGCAAGGATAGAGATGGATGATTTCAATGATTTTTTAGGACTTGATGTAATACAGAGTGAAGGGGAGCTTATGAAGCAGGATCAAGACATGCTTAGAAGATTATTGATCTCTCTTGAGAATGAGGAAGTGGAAAAGGAAGTAGAGCTATTAGAGATAGAGATCGATAAAGATGTAGGGTTGGAGGCAGGGCAGTTAGGCATTGCATTTAAGGAAGAAGGGAGAACTCAAGTAGATTTCGCGAAGGAACTGAAGAAGAGGGACAGGAAGTCTTTGAATGAGCTGAGACAAAAAGGTGTGATGGCAGCAGGACAAGTGAATATTATGTCACTATATGAAGGGAAGGGGAAGATCCTTCCCACAAGGAAATGAAGATAATAACGTAGAATGTTAGGGTCATTAATGCCCCTAAAAAACAGCACCTTTTAAAGCGCTCTATTAGTACTTTTGAGATAGACATTCTGATTCTGTAGGAGACAATGTTAGGAGAGGAGGATCTTTTAGGACTTGAAAGGAAATTAGGGATTTGGGAAGTAGCAGGAGAAGTTGCCATTGGAGCTTCGGCAGGTTTAGGGATATTATGGAGCCCTAGTAAAGTATCATTTGTAAAATTGGGTGGAGACAAATTTTGGGTTAAGGGGGAGGTTAAAAGCAACAGCAGCAACCTCAGTTTCCATTTAATTAAATGTTTATGGACCTTCTACTATCCAAGAAAAAAGAAATGTTTAGAGGGAAATTGAGATCGTATGTTTAGGGTGACTTTAATGCTAACCTTATCCTAAATGAGAAATCCGGTGGTTTAGGTAGGACAACACAGACTATGGAAGAATTTAGAGGATGGGTGGGCAAGAATGAACTGATGGATATTAAAACCAACAATGGAATGTACACAGACCAATCGCAAACTCGGATTTAGTAACATTACTGAAAGATTAGATAGGTTCCTTTTCAAAGGGAATTTGATTAATTTTGATTATGTTTTAGAATCATCTATTATGCCAACCTCAAGATCGGAGCAGTTCCCAGCAACTTTGGTTATTTAGGAAGACAATAGACCTTTCAATTGCCCGTTCAAATTTGAAAAAATGTGGTTTAGAAACGACGAACTGATAGGAATGCTAGAAAAATGGTGGAAAGAGGAAACTTTTGATGGCTCAAGAGCTTGTCTTTATGGAAAAACTAAAAGCCATTAAAAGAAAACTTAACAATAGACGAAGGAACATTTTGGCAATATTTTTGAGTCCAAGGAAGCTTTAGGAAAAGAGCTGGAAAAATTGAATGAGCAGGTCTTCAAAGAAGTTATGAATCAAGAAAGTTTTTTGAAAGAGAAAGATCTGCTAAATAAATATGAAGAGGTGCTAGCCAAGGAAAAAATTTATTGGAAACAGAAGTCAAGAGAGGTTTGGTTCGTGGAAGGTGATAAAAACACAAAGTTCTTCCATAACAGTACAAAGGGTAGAAGGACTGTTAATAAAATATAGGAAATCAGTAAGTAGGATGAGACAATAACTGATAACCCGGAGGAAATAGCATGAGAAGCAGTCTTCTTTAATGAGGACCTACTAAATAACAGTGAAGGATCTAACTGGGTCTCACAGGAAAAACATCCTAAGAAATATTCCCACTCTGATCAACAAAGAGCAGAATAAAAGATTGAATGCCAAATTTAAGGAGGAAATTGAGAAATCCCTAAATCAGATGCATCTTGATAAAGCCTCGGGACATGATGGTTTTCCAGCTTTCTTTTATCAAAAATGTTGTTCCTTCTTGGGGGATGGTAACAAAAGTTTTGGAATGTATCAGAAACTCAGGTAAATTATTGAGGGAGTTAAACAACACATTCATACCCCTAATTCCGAAAAAGAATGGAGCATCAAGCAGGGATGACTTTAGACCAATATCGTGATGTAACACTATTTATAAACTACTAACCAAAACTATGGCTACGAGGCTCAAAACCTTATTACCCGAAATAATAGCAGAAGAACAAACAAGCTTCATCCTAGGAAGGTCAATCCTAGATGGAATCATCATAGCAGAGGAAGCAATTCACTTTGTCTAATGTAATAAGGTTCCTAGTATGCTAATTAAATTAGACATAAAAAAGGCTTATGATAAAACAGATTGGAAGTTTCTGTTCAGAACCTTGAAAGCCTTTGGCTTTTCTAGCCAATGGATTAATTTAGTTTTTGAATGTATCTCTACCCCTAGGATATCTATTCTTGTAAATGGTAACCCAGAGGGATTCTTTCAAATATCCAGAGGTATCCCTCAAGGTGACCCCCTGTCTCCCCTCTTATTTATCATTATGGCAAAAGCCTTAGGTAGGTCTCTGACAAAGGCTAAAGAACAGGGTGTAGTAAAAGGTATACAAATTACAAGTGTAAGAAGGTAAAGTGTAAGGTGTAAGATGTGTAATGTGGATGTATGGAATGTGAATGAACTTATATTTTGAAAGGTTTGGGGAAGGTTAGATTCTCCTCCTAGCCCCACATTTACAAAGGAAAGATCCAAATTGAATAACCACAAGAAAATGGTCAATGCACACATGAATCAATCGATTGGAAATAAGAATGAGGAAAACCTTACATTCCCAGTTTAAAGGAGAGGGAGAGAAGGAGAGTGTGTAATAGATCTAAAATGATTAAAACCTTAATTGAAATGAATTGAAGACAAATACTAACCTCAAAGTATAGCAGATCTGGAAATTGTTGTTTTCTGATGTCTGTACTTAGTTTCTAGAATTTCTACAACCGGATCTAGAACAGAAACACAAAGACTGAGAAAACCCAGAAATCTTTTCTTTTTCTGCTCCAGGTCGACCTTGACCCCTTTATGTCAACCTTGACATGCGCTACTCCGACGAAAATTCTGTTTGCGAATGCCGAAAGTTTGTCAAAAAGGGTATTCAAATCTGCTCTGTAATTCGTTGTTTCATACCTGTACTTGCAAGAAAAATGGTTTTGTTTGTTGGGGGAGAGGGGTTTGCCTTAGTCAAACCCCGGTTTTGGAATTAACCTTATAATAGAATTGAAATTGCAATAATAAACAAAGTAAATAGAACAATTCACCATGCTTATGTTCAAACCCTTGTGGAGGATTCAAATCCTTGGATCCACAAGTATGAATGTGCCAAATGGATGTAGAATGTAGAAAGTAGGATGTACGATGTCTCAAATCAATTGCCTTTAGATCTTCAACACCAATCTTGAATGGATCTTGGAATAGGAAGAAGCTTGAATGGATATGGATGGAGAAATCTTCAACAAGAGGGCTCCGTAGAGCTTGAATCCTTCAATGGCTACCAATGGATCTCCTTGATGAATTGAATGCTTGAATACTTGAATGTAGATGATCGCTTCAATAGATTATGCGTAGATGTTCATGTGTGTGGATGATATCGCTTCTTAGAGAAAATGAGAGGAGAAGGCTTCCTTATATACAAGTCTACGGCACAAACTTCTAAAGAGGCCAACATAAGAGAATTAAATTCCAATTAGGCCTATACCCCTAGAAGTGGACCTATATTAAATATCTCTTTAAGAGTCGTTACTTCAATGTCCGAAACAGCCGACCCGGAAGCGGGAAACAATTCTTTCCAAACCCCAACATCCGAAGATCTTGGGAATTTGAAATTTGGACACCTAGGTCAGGGTCGAGGTCAACCTTGACCCTGAGGTCAAGAACCTCAAATTCTCGGGGCAAGATACCAGGAATAGGTAGGAGAGAAGTGGAAAACGGGGCAAAACATGGGAAAAAACCAGATCCAAGTCAAAGACCCATTCAAGGCATTTGACATGACCCCAAACCACCTACTCGGAGGGCTAAACCAGTCCTAAATGGAAGTGCTTCCATTTTCCGACAATACAACAAGTGAACTAGAGGTCATGACTCATCAACAATTTGTTGATGACACCATGTTATATGGGAAAGCAGAAGTAGAAGAAGCAAGAAGCATGACGAAAATATTAGCTGATCACTCAGAAGCCTCAAGACATCATATCAACAAAGAGAAATCAGAGATTTTCTTTGTCAATACTACAGATAACTTAAAAACAGAAATTTTAAATATTTTGGATTTCAAGAAAGGTAATCTCCCAAGTAAATACTTAGGTATACCATTAAATAATAGTAAGAATCCATAAGGCTATGGGATCAAGTTATGGAAAGGATAGACAAGAGGGTGGAATTATGGAAAGGAAGATGGTTATCTACAGCAAGTAGGGTAACAATGTTAAAATCGGTCCTCTTCGCGCTTCCAATATACCAAATGTCTTGCTACAATATGCCTAATGAGATTAGGAAGAAGATCACACAAAAGTTTAGAATGTTCTTTTGGCAAGGGTCGGCAGAGAAGGCAAGGATGGCACTTGTAGCATGGGACAAGATATGTAGGTCTAAGGAGGACAAAGGGGTCAATCTAAAAAATATTAAGGATCAGAATATGGCTTTAGGGGCAAAGCTAGCATGGAAAATTCTTAGGAGACCGGATCTAAAATGGGTGAAGATAAATAGACATAGATATTTGGACGGAAGAGACTTTTTAAGCATTCTAAAAAATGCTAACCCTTCGAGCGGGTCTAGAATTAGGAATTTTATAAGTGATTATAGACCCCTCATATTATAGATCAAATATCCTGGAGTATAGGTAATGGGGGCTCTACTTTGTTCTAGGAAGACTCGTGGGGAGGATACCTGGCTATGAAATCCCTTGTTGAGGACCAAGGAATTATATCATATCTCAAAGATCAGATAGGTGTCTATCTGAAGGATTACACAGTTATACCTAATGGTAATCCGGCTTTGGGTAGGCACTGGAATATAGGGAACAACTTAAACATTCTGATAGAGTTTAAGAACAAACTGATAGGAATCCTGAATGATCGAGTGATTTATCCTAGCAACAAAGAGGATAGAATTGTATGGGTAGGAGCTAAGAATGGAAAATACAACACTAGAGAGGGTCATATGGCTCTCTATCGCAATCATCATTACCCTTCATCAAATCTACCTACAGACTTATGTTGGAATAAAGAATGCTTACCAAAGGCGGGTATGTTTACATGGGCAGCCATACAATATAGAATCATTACATCTGAATGGTTTTGGAAGATGGGTTACCAAGGGCCACCAAGATGTGCCTTATGTAAGAAGGATATGGATACGGTGGATCATATCCTCTTAAACTGTGAATTTACTAATAAATCTTGGTTTTGGCTAATGAGAAAACTAAAGTGGAAAACAGCCCTATAGAATAGGATTATAGGTTTATTTCAATACTAGCCTAGAAAGAGGAATCAAGATTTGTATAGCAACATTTGGATCATAGCTCCTTCCCTATTAATCTGGGAAGTATGGAAAGAGAGGAATAGGAGAATTTTTAAGGATAAAGAGATGGAGGTTGATCAACTTACAAATAAGATGGAAGTTGTTATTGTGGAGACAGTGAATAGTAGGAATAAACTTGGTAAACCGGGTCTTAAGTTTACAGTATGGGATGACATGATTCGAATCAAATGGACAGGCCTCAAGATCCTTCCCCTGAGTGATAGCTCTAAGATCATTTCAGATTAGCTTAGGAAGAACTGTTTGTGGAAGGCCCCCTTAAACCCACTAGAGGAAATCCGGGGGTTGTTGGTATTGGATGTTGCATCTGCAATTGTGATGGTGTACTAATTGCCAAGATGGCATGTCCCATTGGGATTAGATACAATAACATAGCGGAATTTAGTGCTTTATTGGAAGGATTGAAACTTTGTATTAAACTAGGTTTAGAAAAAGTGGAAATTGAGGGAGATTCATCCATAGTAGTAAATGCGATAAGGAAGGGAGGCACTCCGAATTGGCAATTAGATGGGTTTGTTAAACAAATTATGGAAATCATAAATCAACTTAAACATTTTACGATTAACCACATTTTTCGGGAAGGTAATGGTGTAGCTAATGAATTGGCTAACTTAGGATCAAACAGGGAAAGAATGGGCATAGGTTGATTAAGTTTAGTTGGTAATATAGTTAGAAGGGAGGATCTATTATATACCTCCACCCAATTATATGAAAATTACAAATTCTAATTTATAGCTAGGCTGACACTCCTACTTGCTTAAGCTGATTTACCTCAACAAAAGTAAATCATTTAATAACACTCCTAGTAGCGGTATCATATTAATTTTTAAAAAGTACAAAAATCATTTTTAAGCTATCTCGTCACTCAAGAACTGACGTGGGCATTAGTTAAGGTGATGGGTGGCAATCGAGCAAAATCTTAGGAAAGGAGATGTCAGTAACAAAGAATGACAAAAGCATGATTACACTCAGATTTAAAGCAACTATGGCATTTAATTAAATCAGCTCTGCACGTATTGTGGGTCTTTTAAGAGATGAAGAAGGGCTTGTGCAAACCATTCACATCTTCGGAAGGCATTACAGTTTAACAAGAAGATGGATACGCCAATTAGGATGAAAGCAGGAAAGAGAGAAATGTCCTTTTGGGGAGAGATCACAGAACTAAAGTTGGGGAAGATGATGAAAGAGAAGCATAACTTGATATTTCGGGGGGTCTTGAAGATCGTGGGTGAAGAATTTTCAATGCTCATGGACCGTCCCAAGAATAATACTTAGGTAATAGCTATGTTTGTAGCTTCAATTCTGCATATAGATAGGGACAAAGCTGCAATAAGAGAACTTTGTTATAGCATGTTTGAGAAATTCCTACTGGAGGACTCGGACATTGTTCTAGAGAACATTGACGATAATCTTTGCATCCCAAAACGTAGCGATTATGGTATCAGGGACCACCCGGTCCAAGTTTACCCCATCCTGATTATCAAAAACTTCAAGAAGTTTGAAAAGAGACTTCCAATGATTAAACGAAATTGGATGTTTCTTTTAAGCATAATGCATGTTAGGGTATGCGAAGAATGGAAAGGTTTGGAATGGTTTTTAAAAGAGGAAAATGTGGATCACAGTGACAAAGAACACGAAGGAGATGGTGAAGTAAGCCATGCCAAGGAAAATACAAAAGCTCGAGGCAAGAAACCAGTAAAGGATATTTAAGACTTCAATTTAGGTCTAAAATGCACATGCTTATGAAATAGGTTAACTAGGTAGATAAGACACTTTTGCTATATGGTCGGGTACTAAAATTACTGAACATAAGATAATATTTTGGCTTTATGATAGTCAATCTATGGGATTACCGTTGATAATAGTAAATATTAAAGACTTTATTATTTATATTTGCAACTAGCTTACGATGTATTGGATACATTTTGTTAAGTGATGTATTAGATCCTCTGTAAATATATATATATACTCTGTAAATATATATATATATATATATATATATATATATATATATATCTACATGTATGTATAGATATATATATATATATTTATGGTTATTAATACTGAACATATGATAAGTGGTTTCGAGGATCAAAGTTTGGCATACATTTATATCATGAATGTTGTTTGTTATTTAATTAATAAACCAGTATTATGATATTTTATTAATTAGTTGCATATCAAAAGGATAATCTTGGGCTAACCAAAATTTGCAGGATAAGTTTTTGGCTCGAGGCTAATAAACAAGTAGTTCAGGTAATTTCATAATTAAGGATATTAAAATTTACTCTTTGTCATGTTATGAACGTATGCATGTGTCATTTAATTCAATCATGGTATACAAGTACTCAATTTGATTTATGTATATATATATATATATATATATCTAAACTGAGATATATATACATAGTTGCAAGAAAATACTACTGACTCGACTAATTTCTCAGGCATTTTTCTACACAATGATATGTTTGAAGGAATGAGTTATGCATGGTTAATCAGAAGCTCCCACCATCTGGATGCCACTGAAGCCTTGATAATATTTTACTTGGTATTTACCATAAAATTAGGTGAATCCATTTTAAGAGATATTTGAGGCCTCAACGGTTTGTGATTGGAGAGGCTTTCTATGTCTGAAAGGCCTACAGTAGAAATAACTGGAAATGTAGGTTTGGCGACCTGGTTATTCAGGGTCTATAGAATTATTTTATGTGGCCTCCTTTTGGGCTAATGGCTGGATAACCTTTAATATATATACAGATATTAGGTATGCATATATATAAACTTATGTATCATGCATTTTTATTCGAATATCTCTCAACACAAATGGAAACGACCACACATCTTGATGCAGGAGCATCCTAGGATTCTTGGCAATCCTGTATCAGACATAATATATTTGCTTTGGAGAGTACTTGGTGTGTTTTGTTGAAGCGTTACTCGGTCGAAGGTGTGTTGTTGCTCGGTTTCTGTGTTGGCCGAGCGGCTCGGTCGCTGGAGAACTCGGCAACCCTGATGCTCGGCAGAACCTTTCTCGGCGACCCTAGTGCTCGGCAACCCTGGTGCTCGGCAGAACCTTTCTCGGCGACCCTGGTGCTCGGCAGAACCTTTCTCGGCGACCCTGGTGCTCAGCAGAACCTTTCTGGTGCTCAATCATCGTGCTTGCTCAGCGATGCCTGGCTTGCTCGGCATGTGTTGGTTGTTGGCACTCGGCAGTGTTGCTGACACCCAGCAGTTTGGGCTGGCCGACTTGTGTTCTTGCGGATCTGGAAGGCCGACTTCGAGCATTTAATATTTGTAGCGTGGCATTTAATTGGGATCTCTCATTGGGGATTGTGGGGACCTAAATATGGGATGTTGGTATCTCCTATGTTAGATTTTGTGGCCGACCTATTGGTTGCCTCTTGTATTTAAGTAGTGTTATGTTCTTAGCTTAGGGTAGGAGATCGGAGGGCATAGATGAGATTGTGGGTAGAGGAGATCAGATCTGAGGATCTGAGTATTGGATCGTAGTTGTATGTTTTGGCAGAAGATAGATGGCCTGATGCTTGCAAAAGATCTATGCTAGATCTTTAATTTCATCTTTGTAATTGGCTGTAATCAGGAAGGCCTTAATGTTGTTTCCTATCTCTATGATTGTTGTGTTTCGTTGTGTTGTTGGCCGCAACAAGGGTTTGGACTATCCATTCTTGGATCTTCCATCCTTGGCTGACGTCACATCTTATGGTTTATTACTGGTAAGTATTGAACGAGGGCAGTAGGAATTATAGCTCACTGTGATCATGGCAAAGGTGTTCTTTATTGGGAGGATATATTAGGGAAGAAGTAAGCCTACTAGAGGGAAGGATTATTTGGGGTTAATTCTGATTTTTTCCTTTTCTATCACTGTGATAATCATGAAATTAATCAAACCTTATGTACATGGGGGTAAGCTTGAAATGAAAGCTTTGGGATATTGCTCTATTTTCTACTGTTTCGGAATGTTTTTAAATTTTGATTCGTTCAGGCAAGATTATTAGATAGAAATGTTTACGGACTTAACCGGCACTAGTAGATATCTCTGTAAAGATTGGCTAAATATTCTAGTGCTTAAAGTAATATGTTTAGTCTAGCTTCTATGAGGATTTTACTACCGACAGTAGCAAGAATGCGTAGGAATGGTTTTTGTCTCATACAGGTTTACCTCCTAGTGGACAGCCAAGAGTAAATTCATCAGGTAAGCGAACGAAGATATGAGCAAATGACTAACTAAGGAGAGGGCTATGCAAAAAAGACAGGTTTTATGTCCAAAAATAATGTAAATGCCTCGGGCATCATTGTAAAAATTTGGAATATAGCTTGGCAGACGAATATCCTTCATGTCTGAAGGAGTTCCATATACTTATATTCTAAAATCGCATATTCAAGCGGTATATGTAACTGAATTTGTAACTTATTATTTTATGATCAGGGCTTCTAGTCCCAGGTGATACCGGAGGTTTTTCTTCCCTTCGTTATTTTCCTCTGGTGCCTGCACTGAATGGAGGTGTAACTTTAAAACTCTATTAATAAAATTATAAAGGCCTCGGCCAATTATCTACCAAAAAAAAAATTACGAGGTCATTTAATGTTATGTTATAAGTTATTATTATTTTATAAAGAAAGGATCATTTCCATCATTAAAGTGGAGGGAAATATAACAAACTATTATATTTCAAACAAGGCAACAAAAGCAAATATTTTTAAATGCCTAAGTTATGTTTTAAGTTATGAAAAGCGTGACCAAGAAGCATGCAGCCAATTTGCATTTGAGAATTATAAATGCATTCAATGCAAGGATAAAGTTCATTCTATTGTGCATTGGATTTTGTGAATTTGTGAATGCTATTGTGCATTGGAGTTTGAGAAATTGTGAATTTCTACAGCTGTTGTGCACTCTTAACTGGTGAAACTATCTAGTGAAATAGTGCCTGGAGGTGGCATCATTCAGTGTCATCCACAGTTACAATTTGTAGTCGATTTGCTGAAGTATTTCAGCATTTAGTTACAAATATCAATTTGCAAAGGCTGGAGATTATCATAATTGCAGATTGCCTGGTCTTTAAGGGTCTGCATTTGTGTTTGGGGGCCAGCGTAATACAAGAAAGGGCTGTGTTTGGGTATTGAGGGCTGCCAATCATCATTTGCAGGCAGCATCCAATGTTTATAGGGCTACATTCAGAATTCTAGGCAGCATGTACAGTATATGGAGCACGTTTTTTGGACAAGAGTGCATCCCCTTGAAATTCCAAGCATTCAATGTCAAACTTTAATTATTTCCAGAGCTGTGTTATCATGTAGGGAGTCAGATTGATGCTTGCAATCAGTCCCAGGTTTTAATATTTTGCAATTAATTAGTTATTCAAAGCATTTTTCATCATTGTAATTGAATTCAAATACTTGAATTGCAAATAGAGTATTTGTGCATAGATACAAGTTTGCACAATAACTGTTTGATGAAATGCCTTTGTTGTAGTTATTCATTTCAGTTAATATTAAATCATTAGATTCCATGCCAAGTGTTTGAGAAATATGTCTATTGGCTGTAGGTGCACATTTTACATGTAGAAATCATATGTATGCGTTCAAAAGACAAAAAGGGATTGCATTTGCATTTTAGGTCTTTGCCTAGATATCTTAGTAATCATTTGCAATCATTTAAACTTCATTCTAAACTACTCCAAGCAAGCAAAAACAATTGAAAACAAAAGACAGCAAGATAGAGGTTTCATGACAATTGTTTGACAATATTCTTTGAGTCTGAAATCAACAAGTAAGATCACATTTTAGCAAGGGTGAAGTTAGAACCTGTTGGGGTTCTTACACATACCTTACTATTTTCACCAAGTGCAGCACTATAACCAAGAGTTGTTCCATTATTCAACTCAAAAAGTGGATTGTCATATGTTTTCTCTACACTTGCCTCAAACAATAGGTTATGATTGAACACCACAAAATGATTCTTCCAATCATGTTTATGCAAATCAAGAGAATTGTTGCTATGATGAATATCAAAATCAGAACTATTATACCTTTCATCAATGACTCAAAGGCTGTCCTAAGTCTCTCGTGCATCCTCATTATCATTTTCAGCAGTGTATTGTGGATCCAAATTATCAAAAAAATTGAACTTCTTCTCCAAGTCAGCCCCACGCAAAGAAAAATCAGATTTTGTTTCAAGATCTTCATCAGAATCATCAATACTATCCTCCATACTTACATTATGATAAAAGATCAGAACATCATCACAATGAAAACAAGATTCATCTTGTGTAGGATCTTCATCATACTTAGGTGCCAACACACTCGGTTCCCGTGTCAAAAGACTGATTACTTTGTTCAGAAATAAAGTGCTTGTTGTCCTCCTTATGATTGGTTATCATTGTGAAAGAGTCACTCCCAAACTCACTAGCACTGATGTCTTCATAAACACTCCTCTCCAAAGGCTTTGTATGATCATCCAACGTGTATCTATCTTGACAATCATCACTAGGAATATCTGAACTCAAATCCAAGGCTATTATTTTGTCTTTCTCTTCACGCACAAACTCATTAATAGTAACTATATGCATGTCCAAAGAGTCACTCTGAAATCTGTCACATGGTCTTTTATCCACCAAGGCATTATCTCCATTCAAATGATGTGCTATGAACCTGTTTTCACATGTTTCTTTCTAATTGTTTCTTCCACTCGAAGAATATTTTTCATTTACTTCTACTTTATTTTTAAAGATGGATCTTAACCACCCCAGATGCTCACACACTTCTGTATGCAATTGTTTTAAATTCTTGCCATAATTTTGCCAACTCGGTATAGCTTTGACAACCTTGCTTCAATTCTATCAACCCTTCTAGTAGTAGCTCCTCAAAAGGCTTCATCTTCTGAATGGTCCCATAAAGGATGGCAGGATACACCTGCTCTGATACCACTATAAGAGGCTACCTTGGTTTAGCTTTCTTTTTTTTTCTTTTGAATTTGGGTTTCTTATGATTCTGATTATGATTTTCAGAAATGCATTCAAGATAAGAAACAATGCATAAGAACTATGCAATAAATCTATATGTCACAAACTGAAAGTTCAAATCAACAATACTCATTTCAGATTACATAGAGCATTGTTTGACCGTTATAAAATAGAAGTGAACTACTTGCAGACTTGTTTAGCTTCACTCACAAATATGAGTCCCCAGAATCACTACAGCATTACATACTTGGCTTTTAAAGCATGAGAAACCAGTACAAATTATTTCAGCACTAACCAGTGCCCTAGTGCCCAGGTATGTTGATCACACCCTTCCTAAGGGAGCTCCCAAGTGGTGCAGCTACCTGTGACTGTAATAAACATCAAAATGCTTTCCCATCTGCAGTCTTGGCTGCTAAAACCCACGTACAAGTCTCTAGAAATGTTCAGACTTCAGTCGCAATGTCTGTAGCAGTCTAAACAGCAATAAGCATTCTTCCTTAATATAGTATTGATGCCCTCCAACACAAACGTCCAGCTACAGCCATACACGACTGGCCTAGGAAGAGTTGCAGCTAGTTTGAAGGTAACATGTTCATCACAAACCCAAACACAGCTACAGCAATAATGATGATGTTTGACCCAGCAATGGACTGTAAAATTTCCTCAATCATTTCCAAATCTTCTTCACATTCAAAACCAAGTAACCTATAACTCACATTCACATGAAGAAGCTAGGCACTGGTTTACCCTGAAAATAGATGCTCAAAGATTCTCCTGACCGTGTCTTCCAACAGTGAAGAGAATGTTATTCAGGAGGAATTCCATCCTCACAAATCCAATTGAAGAAGAAATCTCCAATATTCTATCAATTTCATATATTTTCCAGTATGCTTAAAGAAAATTCTTCAATATCTTTTATAACACTGTCTAAGAGCTCATCCACTCACCTTGCCAATGTTGGATAAACAAAATCACCATTTTTACCCTTTCCTTAATATTTATCATACAATTTAACTTGATTTTCCTTCAACTTAAGTCTGCAAACACTTTTTTATGTCTCCGATGTATTATAAAATAAAGGGGACCATTTAATTTAAATATTTCCCACAACTATAACCAATGCATTAATAAAGTTAAATAATTAAATTTGACTTTATAAAATAACTTTATTAACACAATAAATCATATCAATGATCAATAAAACCTCTTGTGGCTTTTAAACAATTACCATTGACATTTCACTACCATTAGATATTCAGTCATGCCCACAATGACTTACTGCCTCAAAACCCCTCAGAAATGGTTTGCAACTGAAACTGCCTAGGCCAAACAGCCTCTAAGTCCCTTTAATGCCATGGTTAGCCTACAGGACCATGGAGAAACAGGCTAACAACAAACTCATACAACTTGTGCTAGAAAGGGGACATTGCAAAATACATCCACCAATGCAACTTGGATAGATACATGCATTCATACATCCACCAATGCAACTTGGATAATATACATGCATTCATGCAACTTGGATAGATACATGCAATGTGTACTCATGCATTGTTGGTAATGTACAAAAGTTCCTCACTTACAAGTGACAGGAAGGTTCTATATGACAGGAAATCTTCTTGTTGCAAAAATATATTTCCAAGGCTCAAAATAACAATACATGTTAGTACAAACAATCAATAATTAATTTTCAAAATTTAATCTCAAAACTATATTAAACACTTCTTATATATAAGTAATCATATGCAAAATAAAGGTGATAAAGTGGCATGATATGAAATGAAAATGGAATGTGGAATTGGGTATTAAGGCATATAAAATGAGCTAAAAGATTGTACATAATGGAGCATAATTGGATCTCATCATTCCCCCCAACTTAGCATATTGCATGTCCACGTGCAATCAATATGATCAAGAGGTATTTGATTTGAACTAGTAGCCTTTTGGATTTGTGATTTTGGCCTTCTTCTTCATCCATAACTATTATAGCTCATGCATAATTACAATGCCCTTCATTTTTCGTAGCTTCGCATTGCAAGCTTTATTGCTTTGTTGTTTTTCTTTCAATTTTCTTTTTCAATATTGATACTTCCAACTTTTCTATTTTTCTTCATTTTTTCTTTTTCAATTTTTTAAAATTATTTTCTTCTCTTTTGTTTTCTTGTCATTTTTCATAGCATCATTTGTTAGATGAAAATTTATCACCACATTCATGAGCCATGTGAATTGGATGATAGGCAAAAGGAACACTGAAATGATAAGAAATATGAAGGGTGGAGGGATAAATGATTCTACCAGGTGGAATAATGGATACTATAATGGAATGATAAGGATAATGGGAAGTAATGGATGAAAAGATGGTAATAAGGATGGTAGACGTCCCCCCATCTTAAAAGGTTGACCGTCCTCGGGAAACAAGGAAGGAATAGGTAGGGATATTGCACATATGATTAATATAATAAGAAACATTAATAAAGCTAAGAGATAAAATAATGAAAAAAATAAAATTGATTGTGCTACCAACTCGCATGTCCATGTTTGCCAAAGGCGGGTAGCCAAAAGAACTCAGCAACTATGAAGCATGAGGAAGGAAGTAACCAAAGATTATGACTAGCACTGCAACTCCATGAAAGATTATGACTAGCACTACAACTCCATGACAACCAATCCATGAAATCCTCTAAGTTGGGTCCCAACGTTAAAGTATTGCTCAAAAGGGATAGGAATATTCAAGAAGTTTAGCAAAATATGGCTTACAAGTTTCTCCAATTTGACCGAATGAATTTTGGTCCACTTCAATTTCCCTGCAAGGTCTTGTTTGCTTGGATATCCCCACAACAACAAAAAGCACCAAGAAATAAAACTTTTTGCAAAAACTAGACCTCGATCTAAACATCCCCTTTGGAAGTAAATATTCAGTTCAATTAGAAAATACCACATAAAGCCTTTTGCAAGAATTTGCCCTCCATTTTAACATCTAGTTCACTTGACTAAGCCTACCCCCAACCATTTATAAGATAATTTGAATGATTGTAGAAGTCCAATGCTTGTTTGGACCCAATTGATATCCTCTTAACATTTAACCAATTCACTTAAGTTTTTTCCCATAAAAATGTTTTATGGAATTCACCCTCACTTGAACTTCCTCATTTGAAACTGACTTGTCCAGCTCACTTAGCCTTTTCTTTGTTTGATCATTCATAAAGCCAAATTTAAAGTCTTTCGGAAGTTCAGGGTCCATTTGAACCAAATCCTAAGCATTTGAACTTAGGTCTGATTCACTTTGAATATTTTGCAAGCCATGTTATCATGACATCATTATTCCCTCACCATTACATTGTCAACCCTTTTCCAAAGATTCCTTGGCCAACAAAATTGAAATTTTCAAAAGCTAAACTACGGACTGGTTCAGTTGGACTTCCCTACAAAACTAGTCCAATTCCATTTTCTTGTAACCAATCCTTTGTTGATGTCGTTGTATCCTTTGTTGATGTCGTCCCATCTAGAGTCATCCCATCCAAGATGACATCACACTTATGTCAAAAACATCATCCAATCATTTTTACATTATCATTGCAGATTTTCATCCATAATGGACAACAAAAAATTGTTAAGTCGATTTGTTCAAATGGTCGTCCCTGCAAGTCCAATTCAAGTAGTTTTATCATTTCCCCTATATGTGCAATTCAAACAAATTTCACCATAAATCCTATTTGGTGGTAAACTCCGACAAAGTTTGATCACACTCCAAAATCCCACAAACTTTCATCCTAACAAGCAGAATGTTTACATCAAGCACCATGGTGACCAAAATTCCAAGGTAAGGCTCTAGATATGTGAGCAATTCATCTTCAATCCTTCGATGTCAGAAATGCATCTTCCACCCACCAAAGACTTAAGGAGCATAATTTTAAAAATGTCCTTGGGCACTGAAAATAACACTCGGGTTTGGTTTCAATTGCTCCCTATTATTGCAAAATGAAAGCCAATCCACTCGAAATCATCACTCAACCTATCAAAAGTTATTGTAGATGATACTTTCAATCTAAGACATCCATTTTGGGTGTGATTGGTTGTTGACCACAAATTCAGCATTGCTACAGTGTCACGGGTAAGCATTGACACCTTGCTACTATTATAGTCAAGATCATAGATGGAAAACTTGCCAAAACCAAAAACTCGCCAAGGCCTAAAAAAACTCGGGAAAAATTCGGCCTATTCTTGACAAAAACTCGGCAAAAAACTCGGGAACTTGAAAATTTGCTTAAATTTAATTAGAAATGCATTTTTTTGCAAAATTCAATGAGAAGATGCATCCAATGACTCAAAAAATGAGAACACAAAAGAAACAAGCTGAGTCTTATTATATTTAAGCGAAAAGTGGGTACAAAATCACATTCTCATGAGGAATGTTGATGGCTGGAAGCAAAATAGTAAATAGTTTCTATAAAACTAAAAGTAAATACATCATTACAATTACATCTTCCTCTTCCTAGCTCTAGTTTTAACTAAGGGAGAGGTAGAATCAGAGGGTCTAGTCCTCGAAGTCTGCACTGGTCGTCACTATGCCTACTTGCTCAATATGTCTGACTCAGTTTGTGGCTCATCCTTCATCATGGATGTAGCTCTGCCTCTAGCTTCTCCTGGCATTGGCAATGACTCCTTATCTAACTCAACCTCCTCAATGTTATCCAATGTGAAACCAAATCAACCCCTCTCATCCTCCATAGCCTGCCTCTTCAAATCATTCATGTCATCCTCTGTAAACAATGGACGTTGCTCATGTGATGTTCAATAATTGTAAGGATCTATATCATCCAAATCAATTGGACAAGTTGCTACTTCATGTGCCTTCCTTATGCGCAACCGAAGATTATATTGCACAAAGACAAGGTGATTGGGGTGTTGTTTAGCTAACTTGTTCCTCTTCTTCGTGCGGATGGCTTCAAACAAGCTCCAATTCCGCTCACAATTGGACAAACTACAAAGCTGACATAAGATTATGAGACCAATTTTTTTGAGATTTGGGGTATTTCTACCCCAACTTTCCCACCAAGCATCTGCAAAATAAAATATTGAAAAGTTAGAAAGCAAAGAGAAAAGTGAAAATCCGCTTCAAATCTGCCTTAATTCCGCCTCAAATCCGTTGCAAATCGATGGAAATCAGTTTGCAAGTGTTTGGAAGACTAGTTTTCCCCCTCTCAGCAAAATACAAGTGAAGAAATGAGAAATGAAATTCATTTGGGCCCTTTTTTACCATTAAGCACTATTATGAAACTACGGCCGTGTTTTTAACTCGGACTCGCCGAGTTTTTTGCGTGAGTAAAAGTCGTTAAAACTCGACGATCGTCGAGTACACTGCCAGTTGTCCATCTTTTTTTTAACGCAAACCCTGTTGAGTTATGCCCCTAAGAACACCCTCCCAAGTCTAAATTAAACTCAAAGAGTAAGAGATGAAAACCATTGTTGTAGAGTTGGCCATTAACCCTCCATGATCTGTTGATGACCTGATTTCACTTGCAGGACAACAACCTCACCTTGTGAGTGAGATTTCGTTCAAGAAAATGAAGCAGCAGTTTTAGAATCCAAAACTGCCCACATAGCTAAGCAATTTGAGTACCATTTGCATAATGCCATAATCTGATGAGAAGTGTTGATTCTGATGATGTAAGGTTGGATAACTACGTACTTAGCAGCAATGGAAATTGAATACTTAGAAAATTTTAATCTGATTTCGCTTCTTGTATTTCAGGTAATCAACTGTATTCCATGATGCAAAGTTATAAGTTGCTTTGCTCATCTATTACCATGAATATATTTGACGTGTGCTTGAGTGGACAAATCATAAGTCATGTCAAATCCAAGAGTAGTACCCTAAATGGGAAGCCACCTAGTGCTCTTTCATCATTGAAGAGAGGTTCTAGATCTTGTGTAAACCCCATGCAAATGAACACTACTAAGTCGTAACCAGAAGGCAGTTAAGAGTATTGTCTCCCTTCCAGCATATTAGTTAAATGTGGTTATGTCAAGTTGAAAATGTTATTGTTTGGAATGCAAGTTTTAATTGTGTTAGTTATTCTTGGTGGTTTTGTGTTTTGGCATTTCGAATGTCATGCACAGAAGAACACCCAAGTCAGTCTGCGTTCATATACGCCCCATCTAAGTGTAAGTAAAATATCCAACATTGGGATGTGAATCCAATCAATGTTAAATATATCTAAAAAAGGGATATGTTAAATAAAAGGGAGGTGAAAACTTTTATAAACAAAAGAAAAGAAGTATAATAAACTTTATTAAAAAATAAAAAATTGACAAACTTCTGAAAATAAAAGAATAGTAAATAAAGAGAAATGGAATCCTTCAAACAAAAGAATATATTAAATGGAGAAGAAAAAAACCAAGAGAAGAAGCTTATATGGGTTTTGGTTACCAAGGTGGAGATCATTTTTGTGACACCTTACCCTTGCACCAATTCAATGACGAGAAGGAGAAATAGAGGATTTTGTCAGGGACATAAATGTTTTAGACAGAAAAACTAATAGAAGAGTGGTTGTTTGGTTTGAAACAATTTTCTAAGGTGAAAATCATATTTTTGATTTGATAGAACAGGGTTTGACATCTGATTTTTGTGACAAGAATGATTGAGGAAAAATATCAGATTTTTGCGAGGAAATAGGTGTGTCAATTTATGTCCAAACACACAGGGTTTTGGGCAGAGAAATTTGTGGAGAGAAAAACGAAGAAATAAAAAAGAGGGTGCTGGAAAATTTATGGGGAGAAGAAAATGAGAAAAAGAGGAAAAGCATGCACTGATTGCAGCTGCTGCATGTTTAGCTGTAGCTTTTACCTAATTTTCTGCCATTATTTGGAATAACTTGCAGTAGCTACAGGAGCACTAAAGCAAGTTTTTTTATTTAGCAATTGCAAGTTTACAGTAAGACTGATTGGAAAGCATGATAGGTCAACTTCAATTCTTGAAGTCATTTAACAGAAAAGAAAGAAAATTTATGATTGATCGTTGAAAACGGTAAGCTAAGTTTAATAAAAAGAAGATAAATATGTTCATTATCTAATTTTCCAATTCATGCAAGTCAAGAAATACATGTGTAAACAGTTTGTAATACCTTCATGTGAGATACTAAATATAATATATAATGTAATTTTTTAACAGAATGACTATTGTGTCATGATGAAAACACTGATGTGAATTGTTATCGTGGTTGGCTGAATTTTAGGTTACGAAATTGTGGCCCTTATCAAGGTGAGGTAGCTGTGATTTTAAGTTGGAAAACCCAGTTAAACATTACGGAAAATTTTATATGATTAGGCTGCTTGTCATGGAATGGCAAGTCTGTTATGTAATTATTGTGATTATAGTGAAGAAAGCAAAGAGGATGTTATTTTCCAAGATACTTTAGATACTTGTCTCCCCTATTATACCATTACATAGTAGGAAACCAGGGGTACTAATCAGCTATTCTTCCATGCACTTTCATAAGGGGCAGGTAGGTTTAAGTATTTTGATTGCTTAATTCTCTTTGAGGTTCTGGACACACTAACATCATGCAGTCACACTGTGTTGCATCCATATAAGCAAAAACATAGCATGAAATATCACCAATTGAGACAATATGCAAGTCAATCTCAATAAGCAATTAGAATATTACAAGCAAAAGAAATTTTTCAAAAAACAATTGCAAATAAGATTCCATTAATGAGTCAAAGTTATAGCAAACAAGAAGTGAGCTTTACATATCATAAACACTAGGCATCACCCCAACAAACTGGACCAGAAATATTACTTTATATTTACGTAGGGTGCAGCTTGTCTAAGGACAAAAGATGTATCAACATAATTCTCTTCCCCAGGGCTCACATTTAGGACCTGGAAAAAAAGAAGATAATCATCACCACCTATTAATATCAGATCGCAAATCCAAAACAGATTTGTAAATTACCTATCATATCCAATTAAATCCAATATTCAATTCAAAATTACAATTTTTGTAAGTTTTCAAAGAGAGGCGTAGTTTCAAAAAAAAAGCATTGCACAAAATTGAACTCTCATTGCACCACCTTCTCCCTATTACTTGCTAACAACATGGTGCAGCACATAGCATTATTTGCAAATTTGCATGAATTCTGTGCACAATGGAATACAAACAAAATCCCCTTTATATTTCAATACAACTTTGCAACCAAGAGATATATCTTATTTCCATCACAAATTAGAACTTCCTACCTCTGCTTATGTGAAGAGTGATCAACCTAAACCATCTATGCTGCATGCAATAGCAATATATATTACCGATTACATTATCCCCGTATTGTGAAGAAACATTAGGTCAAGGAAAAGGCAGGATAATGTAATGTCCCCTTTTTGATCCATTCCAACATCCTTGGAATGTTCCAATATTATTCAAAAATGCCATCTTTATCGAAAAGGAATTTTGACAGTGGCAATGAACTAAGGTAATCAAGATGAGCCCAACAGTACTTTTGAGACACAATTTTGACACTCTAGGAGCTTTCTGCACTTCTTGGAGAAGTTTTCTATTTTCGGAAAGCACCAATTATCATAATGTTCAATATTCTGAGAGCTTGAGATTATCTTGGAGTGGTCTGAATTTATATTTGATCTGTTCTAGTGTTTTCTGCAACTTGCTGATTGTGCAACAATATAATTATTTTTAATTGTAAAGTGACTCATAGTTCAAATGTAAATAAAAATCGTAAGTCACTTTACAAAGAGATTATCGGTTTTTTCGAGAAAGTTATTATATGAATACTAAATATAAGTTCTAAAGATCCCAAGGGGTTATTAAAAAAGGTTGAGAGAAGTCACTTCCTAATTCTTGATATTTTGGATATTTAATATTTCCTTGAAACCTTATTTGTACAGGTTGAGCAGGTTTGTTCAACAACAGTCCTAGGACAAAACCTTAAACTGAAGATTGGTTTTGGGAGTAAAAGATCTCCCCTCGCCAATATGGCATGAATCAATCAATGTCACAGGTTGTGCTGAAAAATTAAAGTTTGAAGGAGAGATTTGTGCTGAAAAGAGATATCGTCCCAATTGAGATTGTGCTGAAGGAAAATTTATTGAGATCTGTTTACAAATGCTAATTTTGTGTGGAGTTTATTGGATGTAAGAAAATTTTGGAGATTTTGTTGACACCAAAGGAGAAGGATGCTCCATCTTAGGGTTTTATAAACCCCAGCCACAGTATTTTTGGGTTTCAAAACCCTAGGCATCCATGTTTAGGGCAGCCCAACCCTAGCTGTAACGAATGGAGTACAAATAAAGGCATGTGATGTGGCCATGGCACCACCCAATTTCCAATAAAAAAACCCAACCGGTTCTAACTATGAAGACTCAGTTTTGACCTTTTGACATTTCATCAAATGGTTGGCATGCAATCCTTAAGATCTGATTTTTCAATTTATTGTGTTTGCTTTGTTTCTATTTGAATGGTTTTACAATTCCAAAACATATACCGATGCATGAAATTCAAATTATCTTGCAAGCTATGCACAAATATCTCATCTTATTCCAATTCAAGAAGTTGAATTTTATACAATGATAAACAAAGCATTGAAATATAACTTAATTTGCAATTAATTTAAAAAAACCTAGAACTGATTACATGTATTGCTGATCATCAAATATGAATTGCAGCCCACTTAGAATATATATAAACTTGACGCCTAGATCTGGAAATGCTGCGTTTAGGCACTAAATTAAATATAGAGTAGCCCTTGAGTCCAAACGTCTGCCTTCACTGATTAACGTGACCTATGGAAAGCCCGCGGCTGCCCTTTTCCTTCAAACGCAGGACCTTGTGAAATCTGTGATCTGCATTCAATGAGATTCTCTTCCCAAGCAAATGATTTCTAAAATTAATTGAAGCTTTTATTCTCTAATTTCTACAACAATTGATATCAATCTTGGCCTCTGGATGAGACCAACGTCTGGCACAATTTAATGGACATTTAACCACCTCAAAGTGCAGAAAAACTCGGAAGAATTATCAATTCTTCAAGTCTGCAACTCCAAACCCTTGTCTCAATCTCCAACAAATTCATCAAAAGCAAATAACCGAGTAGAATGAGTTTGATTTCTCTCCAAGGCTTTTTTAAAATATTTCACCATGAATCTTCACTCACAAGTCCCTTTAATGACTTCAATTCATTTCCTTTTTTATGCAAAGTTGACTTTATATTATATCATTAATACTTCTTCAATGAGTATTAATTACTCATTACCCTCAAATGGCCCCACTTTATTATAAAGTCAATTTTTGACTTTATAATATAACTTAAATAATTAAACATCATTAAAGCCCATTAAAATATTAATATCTCGCTAAATATTCATTATTTTGACGAGTCGTCTGAACCTGGAGATCAACCATGGTTCCCACTATGCATCCAACTGCCTTATAAAAATAGTAAGGGTCCCTCTCAAACAAACACTGACTTACTATAAATAGTAAGTACCTCAAACATAGCCAAAAACCTCGGAATAACCTAGCCTCAGAACATAAGAAAGATCTGGAGATGTAAAGGTTGACAACTGCCATTTGAAAAGCTTTGTGATGCCCAAACTGGACCCTCTAAACAACTCCATTAGCCAATGAGGGTCAGGAAATAGGCTAATCCTCTGAAAGTTGATACTCATGAAAAAGGGGGCATTACAATCCGCCCTCCCTAAAATTGCTTGTCCCCCAGCAATCTCAGAAACAAATAACACACTAGTCCACCTGGACCCAAAGGGTAGAGCTATGTAATGTCCCTGCTGATACCAACTAGCTTTTGTGAAATTATCACCAATACAATTGACACAACCTACCAAACTGAATCGAATCCAACTGTAGATGTCGCAGGAGTGAATATCTTATAGGGAAGCAACTCGGAAGACTGACATAACTTGTTTCCCAAAACTGCGCAAAGCGAGCTATCATACACACTATCCAACCCATGCACAATTAAACTATGCATCTGAAAGGGGTCATGCACATGAGGATCAAACAGAAGGCTATAGGCACTCCTCACTGTGTAAACTCCTAAAAACTCCTCAGTGAACTTTGTCTAAAATCCCGATGCACTGTAAGGATCCCAAACTCTGAAAGGAAGCATGCCAAGAAGAACATTCTCAGACTTCTGCTACTCAACTCCACCGCGCCCAAAGTGGTGAAGCCAATCAATGGGACTCGCTCGTTCTACAGTGTTAGCCCTGTCATCACTCGAGTCCCAAAGCACGCTAAACTCACATCCATCCGTACTATGGAGATAACAACAACTGAAGGTTTCTGTAACGCTACCATTATCTCCATCCTCTACTAGTCTCTCATGGATGTGTTGACTCTGCAAGTAATCCAACTTCCAGCCACTAATCCCATCTATAGCAGATGGCAAATACTCATCCCACAAAGGATGGCACAACCTCAGGACCAATCCACACTGACGCATCGTCAAATCCTCTGTGTGTCGAACAAAAAAGTAGTGATGCGTACTCCCTATGCAATCCCAATAAAAAGCTCCCACCTCGGTCAAGTGTTGAATGTCATAGTCCTAATTATGACCTCTATCATCTGACTCATCACAAACAACACCTAAAGTGGATGTAACCATAGTCGAACCTGGTGTAACATGTAGTTCTCCGTCGCTCTCTACAAATGCACTCATCCCAACTATATCATCTACCCCTGTAACTGTGATAAGTGTGGCCACATCCTCTACCTGCTCACAACCATAATACATGGGCATAGGAACATCACCGACTGCTGCTATAGGAAGCTTAATTGTGTCTGTAGACGGTGAAAACTATGCCAAGCCCAACTCAAGTGAGTGATCAGCATCAACCTCAAAAAGCAGAGTGTCTTATGACAATGTTGTATCCAACTCAAACAAAGGATTGTTCACAAAGTAAACCTCACCAATGTGTTGATCTGTACTGTAATATGACGGTGTATCTATATCACTCACCTCATAATCAACATGTGAGCTATCATCAGTGTACACATCAACATCCAAGGGCGTGCTACTAGGTACCTCAACAGACGACTCATCTGGTAAGGTAGAAGTTGCTGATATGACAATATCTTCACACACTTCTTCCAAGGTAGTTGCATATCCATCCAAAACCCGATCCTAGGACCTATAACCAGACACCCTTTTCCTACCACTACGTGAACCAACTCTTCTTGCAAACAAGTCACGAGCTATCCTGTGATATTGCTTCTTTGTTGAACCATACATACCGTATAGCTTTGGATGAAAGTCCATAAAATGGTAGAAAGATAAATCTTCCTTAACATTTCAAGGAAGAGTGTTATATTCCTCAAACATGCTAAGCACTACATTCCTTTTGACAGTCATTTCATCATGTGGTGTAACCTTCATCGGATTTCCTTGTTTAATTAATCTCATGATTATTTCCATGACGGAAGCAACTTGCATCTGAATGATTATTATAAAATTTTATTATTATTATTATTTTTTTCCAACCCCCCCAATAGGATAGCAGGAAACCACTCTGATACCGCTCTAAAAACCCAACTGGTTCTAACTCTGAAGACTCAGATATGTGTTTGCTTTGTTTATATTTGAATGGTTTTACAATTCCAAAACATATACCGATGCATGAAATTCAAATTATCTCATCTTATTCCAATTCGAGAAGTTTAATTTTACACAATGATAAACAAAGCATTGAAATATAGCTTAATTTGCAATAAATTTTTAAAAAAAACTGGAACTGATTGCATGTATTTTTTATCATCAAATATGAAATGCAGCCCATTGAGAATATATATAAACTTGACACCTAGAACTGTGAATGTTGCGTTTAGGCACTAAATTAAATATAGAGTAGCCCTTGAGTCCAAACGACTGCCTTCACTGATTAACGTGACCTCTGGAAAGCCCGCGGCTGCCCTTTTCCTTCAAACATAGGACCTTGTGAAAGTTGTGATCTACATTCAATGAGATTCTCTTCCCATGCAAACAATTTCTAAAATTAATTGAAGCTTTTATTCTCTAATTCCTGCAACAATTGATATCAATCTTGCCCTTTCGATGAGACCAACACCTGGCACAATTCAATGACCATTTAACCACCTAAAAGTGCTGAAAAACTAAGAAGAATTATCCAGATTCCAAACACGTGTCTCAATCTCCTTCAACAAATTCATCAAAAGAAAATGACCAAGTGGAATGAGTTCGATTTCTCTCCAAGCCTTTTTTATAATATTTCACCATGAATCTTCACTAACAAGTCCCTTTAATCACTTCAATTCATTTTCTTTTTGATGCAAAGTTGACTTTATATTATACCATTAATATTTTTTCAATGAGTATTAATTACTCATTACCCTCAAACGGCCCCACTTTATTATAAAGTAGTGTAACACGAGGACTTCCCCCCCCCCCAAAACCCCCTCGTCCTCATCCCGGAGACTTGGCGTCCCCATGTCCCCCCACCAATGCCTTCCCACCACCAAGTTGTCGTCGGGACGTGGTGACGGCCAGACGTCCTGAGGACCTCTCCAATGATGAGGAGTTTTCCTTGGGAGATGATTAGAGGCCTCCCTTCACTACAATTTGACATAATTTTGTACTTGTTTTGAAATCTGAATATCATGCTACTCATTGTAATCATCTTGATGATAGTTTTGATATAATATATATCAAAATCTTCTATTTGCCGATAATTTGAACTTTTAATAGTAATTAGTAATTCGATATTCAATGTTCAAGTACGTTGTATTTTGTATTGGGTATGTTGCCATTTTGCTATGTTCAAGTATTTGGTATAGTTAGTTCTTATATTGTTATACATCGTTTCGTAACTAGCATTTCAAGTACTATATGTAAAGTATATTACCTGTCCTAACGTCTGGACGTCCCCCAGCACCCATGTTACACTGTTATAAACTCAATTCATAACTTTATAATATAGCTTAAATAATTAAACATTGCTAAAGGCCATTAAAATATTAATATCTTATTAAATACTCATATTTTGACGAGTCCTCTGAACCTGGAGGTCAACCATGGTTCCCACTACGCATCCAACTCCCTTACTAAAAATAGTAAGGGTCTTGGTGGTCCCCAAAACCACAGATTGGAAATCCATGAGCTTGTGAATTCTCCAATAGGATTCCAAATCAGTTCTCGCCAACGAACGGGAATGATCCAAATTCCCCTACACTTCAGGCTTCGCTACACCTAGGCGGGTAAACCTTCACTTCAAACCTAATCACCTTGCTCAAAGCTTTTATATAGCGAATTTAGACCTGGTGAGTTCTTTGGTTGGCAAAATCCTCAAACTCGATCAATATAAAGTTATGTGATTGCTTGAAATGGTTGTATGTTTATGTAAGGTTTTTGAATAATGCAATTGATGCTTGCAAGAAGGAAGATATAGATTTTTGACTTCAACTATAAATCCAATAACTATATTTCAATGATTTTAAGAGACCAGTGCCTCTACTTATTCAGGCAATAGAGTCAACTACAACAAGGATTATTACGTACAGCTTTATGAGACAATATTTATTTAAATATCAACAATTACCCCTGTGCTCTGCAAAAGACAAATCTTATATGCAATTCTCTGTTAGTCCAAAAGGAATTTAACTTCTCCGGTTGGAAGTTCGATTAGACAGAGATAAGGAAAAACATTTATATTTCACACTATTCTGATTGTCGAACAAAGAATGCAGGAAAAAATCCAATGCATAAGCTTTATTGGAATAATTCAATAATCATCTTATTAATCACAAAGGACGAATCCAAACTATAATTGTAATCTCTTTGCATTTAAAAATAAACAAAAGGGCCTTTTAATTATTATTAATTTAATTATTATTAAAATATAATATTGAAATTAATATTAAAGTCGTGCTTTAATATTTACATCTTCCCTTACAAATATTCTTCTTCTAATGGCTTATTTGAGTCTATCCCCCTCTTCTTTTTTCTTTTCTCGAAATGGACCTATTTTTTATATGCTTTTATTTCAAACAAAGGTGTCCCTTAGTCAAAATAGACATCTCTTGGACTACTCTACATGTCTCTTCATTTACCTATCTTCTTTAACAATATCTTTCCTTTAATATCCATGAAGATTAATCGCCATCTATGTGATTATATTGGGCCAAATGTAAGTGTTCTTTTGAATTAATTCATAGGCAATTCCTGACGGCACTTTTGACATAAATGGAAACCCACAATGAATATATAGTTTGTTTATTCAAGTATTTTTATTTTCCAAAGTATTAAGGCATCCGATATTCAGAAGCTAGGCTTGCGTCAATGATGAAATGCCAAATTTCCTTCTTGTCGATGTCTCATCTACGTGGAATCTTATCGGCCTTTTGTTTATATGCAGTCCCTTTGTCTATGCCCAATTGACGCTTTCAGATATATACCCTTGCACGATGGATGGTTACTAGGCGTTGCTTGGTGTTTAACATATAAGATATGTGGACAGAGCTTCATTGCCATATTCCATTCGATGGATGCTACGTGCCATAAGAACACCAACACGAAGGCAAGCAGGTGCGTGTCTATGAGAGATCTTTTCCAAAGCTTGTAGAAATTGTTCGTCTAGGTCTAGGTACTCAATCGCAAGCAAGTGCACACAGAAACAGGACATAGCACCATGATGGACAACACTAGGGCAAGACAAAGGAAAAATACCACAAATATGAATCAAAGTTCTGGCCTACAAAAGCATGACATCGGGATTACTCTTTGCCTCCTTCCTATGCCATAGCAAAGCAAAAAAGCTCTTTACATCTAGTTTCTCCATCATGATTGTTGTGTGATAAATTCCTTTGTTTCCTGTACAAACTCAGTGCATCAATCCATGTCTTGTCTACAATCGCAGGTCTTCAGCGACACACGACACCGAATCCACATGAACTGTGTGCGTTTGTCATCAGCCAATGTTCTTCAGACTGTCAAGTGAATCTCAACAAGCATTCTCATTCCAAATTTTGACTGTGTTGCATTGTAAGGTTTCTCCACAAGGATTGTCACCTTTCCCTGTATGTTCCATGATGATCCAAAACATAAAAGAATCTGAATGAAGTAGCAACAAAAATGTCCAGATAGTTGTCACCGTCCAAATCAACCACTGTAGGAAAAGAGTAAATATGGACATGAAATTTTCCAGAGTCTACAAAGATCCAATTGACTGGTCCATTTTACTTGTTTCGTATCAATATTAAAGACCGCAATGGCACCATCATTATCAACATCTGCAATCACTGGAGTAGATAGGATATGGGAATCAATTTAACAAAATCTTCTTCCTTTTGGTGTTGGGCTTCAGTCCAAATAAGACAAACTACACCGTTAAGACTTGGCAAGTAATCGTTATTAGCTTCAATGCTTATCAAGTCTTTGCAATTATCCTACATAGTAGAAGCTTGCTTGGCTATTGAGAACTCTATTGCAGCATCTGTATCCCCAGGCTTGTTTTGTCTTTTGATTTTTACTAAAACCTTTTCAACAAATCTATTTAAGCATATGTTCTTGCAACATAACATTCACAGCCGATCACATTCCTTTGACATATTCTCTCGAATGCATTCTCTACAATCATTATTTCTCGAATGGAGGCAAAAAGTTGGGCTCCATCAAGTCCCTCTCAAACAAGCACTAACTTACTATAAATAGTAAGTACCTCAAAACATAGCCAAAAACCTCTGGATAACCTAGCCTCAAAACATAAGGAAGATCTGGAGATGTAAAGGCTGTGAATTGCCATCTGAGAAGCTCTGTGATGCCCAAACTAGACCCTCTGAACAAATTCATTAGCCTATGAGGGTCAGGAAATAGGCTAATCCTCTTAAAGTTGATACTCACGAAAAAGGGGATATTACAGCCAAACCCTAGCTGTAACAAATGGAGTGCAAATAGTAGCATGTTGTGATGGTTAAGTTGTTGTGTTGTTCCTGCCATCAATGTTCAAATCCCATTGGGGATGAGGACACCCATTTGTGGCCTCACCAGTTTATAGCTCCGGGTCAAAGCGTTTACCCCTCTTTTAAAAAACACTATATCGTCAGGAAAGTCTAGGACAGGTTAGCATATGGAAACGATAAAGCTGCCAATTGAGTATTTGAATGAGTACACAGCAGGAATGGTACTCAAATACCAGATTTAATACCATATAAGGAATGATTCAGCCATTCAGGAGTTCTGTAACAGCACAGTAAGCTTTTAAATCGAATAAGATACCAATTCTGGGCAGAATACAACACTCTGCTGAGCATACAGTCTTCATTTCCATGGGATTCTACTAGTATTTTCTATGCTGAGACAGGGTATGGAGACATCCACAAATGTCAAAGTGGAAGTCCAAATTAAGAGCCAGCTGAAATGTCTATTCTCAGAAATTACCTAGGGCAGCATTGAGGAGTTTCCATATCATCAGACGAATTTGAGTGTGCTTGGAAGGCAAGAAAGGAGTGTGTCGTGCGTTATTTTGTTGTGTTGTTAAAGGCTCAGCATTTGGAAGGAAGGGACCACATGTAGTCTACAAGTCGTGGGATTGCAATGTGCAGTAGTTATCAAACTTCCAGGCGTTTATATCAGTCAAATCTTTTGTTGCAGCGTGACCAATAGTTTTGTGCATTATTATGGTAGTGTGATCTTACAAGAATAATGTTTTGATTGCAATGTCTGTTATGAAACCTCAGATTGTAATCAGTAAGTGATCTAATTCGAATACAGTTCTGAACTTATCTTTGTATGCAAAGTGTTTGTTGAAATGCTAATGATGATTCAATGAGGACTTCAAATATTATGATCAACCCATTTATTTGTTTAGTGCCTATTTTTTGTATCTCCAATGAGATATAAGTAAGATGTGGCTTGTTACAGTTCTATTACTGTTCTGTAGCAGCAAGCTGTTCATTTTCTAGTTTAAGACAAAGATACATTTCAAAGCTAAGGTTGTATGCAAAGTGTTCGACGAAATGCCACTGGGTAATAAATGAATATTTCAGAATGATTTGGGCTTACAAGTGTATGATAAAATGCTTATGTATGAGTTCACAACATCTGAGAGGGAAGTCTAATTCAAATTGCTAAGTGCTTGGGTATATATCTTCCTAATATCAAATTTCATTATCTTGCAAATGTATCGAAGAAAACATAAAACCCAAATCAAAGACAAGCAAAAATTAGAAGAGTAAATATCCTATCAAGGGTGGGATATTACATATTGATAAGTAGGAGATATTTTCCACAGCAAGTCAAATTGTGATATTGCTATCAGGATTCAACTGTGTAGTTTTTTGAGTCAAACTCATTGACCCATGTTTCATGCGTAGTGGTTCACACAAACCGTCTGTCATGAGAATGAATGGAACACTTAGCACTCTTTGGATCTAGGTGATGCACACAGAGGTGAAGCACCGGGACTTCCTAGGAGGTCACCCATCCCAGTACTACTCCGGCTCGAGCGCACTTAACTACAAAGTTTCCTCCATGATTAAACCCACTCTGCTTGCAACCCTATTTGCAAAACCTTTACTGAGTGTTGTGCCTTATGAACTATTCATTAGAAAGCCCCTTAAGCTCATCAATTGATAAGTAGGAGATATCTTCCACAGCAAGTCAAATTGTGATATTACTATCACGATTCAACTGTGTAGTTTTTGAGTCAAACTCATTGACCCGTGTTTCATTAGTAGTGATTCACACAAACCATCTCTCATGAAAATGAATGGAGCACTTAGCACTCATTGGTGATATTTTCCACAGCAAGTCAAATTGTGATATTGCTATCAGGATTCAACTGTTTAGTTTTTTTATTGAAAACTCATTGACCCATGTTTCATGAGTAGTGGTTCGCACAAACCATCTCTCATGAGAATGAATGGAACACTTAGCACTCATTGGATCTAGGTGATGGAACACTTAGCACTTAGCACTCACCTAGATCCAATGAGTGATAAGTGTTCCATTCATTCTCATGAGAGATGGTTTGTGTGAACCACTACTCATGAAACATGGGTCAATGAGTTCGACTCAAAAAACAACACAGTTGAATCTTGATAGCAATATCACAATATTACATATTATTAATACACCATATTAAGAAATGGGCAAAAATGTGAACAATTATAATGCTCATAAATTTATTCAAAATTTTGGGCTGGGGGCATGGATCAATTGGCAAGAGCTTCCTATGGTTGACACGACATCACAAGGTCTAGTCTCCCCCCAACACACCCTGCATCCTACGTGGTACCGGAGGGCGTATCGTACAAGGGTCATTGGTTGTGTTAAAAAGTTTACCAAGTGCCCTCCAATTTATAAGGGAGCTACCTGATTCGTTGTTGGGTGACTAACTCTGCAATATTGGCATGGATTTTTGTTGCTCCTGGGTGCGAGTTTATCTTACACATTGCTAAGCAATTTTATATGTGAAGTGTGCGTATTTTACCCCAGCTAAGGCGATACCAGGAAGGCAAGATTGAGGTGTTAAGAAATATTTTCACTGGTTGACTCACCTAGTAGTTAGGCGTTAGAATGGGAAGGCAGATTGATGGGAATTTGGAGGTTGTAGGGCATTGGATTTAGCACAGGGCAGTGAATCATTTTCTGTTGGAAACATTGGCTTCTGTGGTGTTATGGTGGGTTTGGACATCATAATAGGCTAAGTCATTCCAGGAAGGATCGTGGGAGACCTTCCAAATCAGTTCTCGGCATAGGGAGGTTCGTGGACATTTTAAGTGCCCACAGATTGCTGGAACTTGTCTCTGAACTGTCATTGTTGTTTGTGGGTAATACATATGCCTGCTGTAACAATTTCTATCTTCAAAGAAAGAGGTTGAGAATCAGTTTTTACTATCACTGTTATGTAAACAACAATCTGTGTTAATGAACTTGTTATTTCTGTTCTTATTTGTTGAATGGTCAATGTGTATTGTGAATGATACAAGTGACAATTAAAATATTTCTTTACCAAACCTTATTAAGCAAAGATAAAACAAACGCAGTTGGAAAATCCCTCATAAGAAATTGCACAAGATTTTTATGCTTTTTGACAAAAAAACAAATTATATGATGACACACTTGCATTGTTTAGCTAAAACTGTATACTAAATATTTCAAGCACACAAAGATTAAATAATTACAAAGCTATCCACTTGTATAGGTGACTGACTGGGTTGCAAAGCTCTTGGGTGGGTGATTATTTTGCCCTGTGGAACTCAGATCTACAATATGCCAGTTCCAAGGTATTGGAATGCGAGGGTTTATTACCTGCAACATTAGATTTTCACCTCTTATAGCAGTTTGAGCATTCAATCAGCCATAGATTAGCAGCCAAATTGATTGGAAACTCCGGGAATGGTCTGAGATCAACTAGTGTCAATCTTCATATCGGATAACCTGAGCCATGGAACCCTTAGATAGTACTTAATTTGCCTACAGCAGCACTCTTTTTCCTCCACATGGTAGTTGGTATAAGGATTTGAAGGACTGTTGGCACTCCCTGCTTAATTCACTCCACCTCAAGGTGCCTTGGACAAGGGTTCCATTCCACATAGGGCAGTCAATCAATAATAACCAAAGAATAATGCGTTGTTCCCAAAAACTATGTTTAAAAATGTCCCTCGTATTGAGAGTTATAGTTGTTTGTAAGCGCTGAAAATGAATGAGACATCCTAAGAAGAGAAATAGACCAAGTCGGCCCACATTTATTATTAATGATTTTCAAAATTTAGATCAATTCAATGCAAATACGCATTTATTATTAAAATAATTAAGATTATTATTATATTAATATTTTCGTATTTATAAACACTTTTTTTATCAAAAGTTTTAATTTTACACCTCCTAGGTGTCAGCAATGTGAGTTCAGTGTTGTCATTGATGTCACCCTGATGCAAGTGGATGTCAACCTGATATGTGGTGATTGATGGAGGTCCTAAAATAAGTGTTCAGACGTTCTTATGATCTCTAGTGATGATATTCAGTGAGTATGTGTTATTTCCGGAAGGTGACATTATTGGAAGCTTCAATATGCGAGAAAGAGAACTTTAAGTCTGAATGGGAGAATGCTTCATATTCCTCCGCAATTGAAGATGATGGCTTGCAGTTCTAGATATAATGGCTATGTTTTGTGGATATTGCACTCTTATGTTTTCAGGTCCTCGGTTGTTTAGTTGGAGTGGTTGATATTTGCAATTTGCTATTAGTGTGGTTATCTATAAGGTCTGGTCCAGAAAATGCTTTGCATTGCTCCGCAGCATTGTTTCTAGTTGTGCAGTTTCGAGGACATGTTCCGAATGTTTGTGCAGTGCCTCAGTTCAGATTTCAAGGGTTAATTTGCTCTGCAAGAGAAGTTGTGATGTCTTGTTTCTCAGCATTGTTGTCAGTGTTATTCTTTGGCCAACTCATTTGGTTTTCTTGTCTGGATCATATTCTTTTGATACAGATATGCATCAGAGGTTGAGTTTAGATGATGTTATTGATCTTATTGTGGCCTGTGAAAATCGGCATTTAGTTATTTCATATTTGCATCGGATGATGTTTTTGGGCCAATTGGTTAATGTGCTGCATTGTTTATCTACACATTACGTTTGAGGCCTACTTTGGAGGTTGTGTTGTCGCATGCGATTCTTTTAAAACAACTTAAGAAGATGTCTTATGATGTATTTGGGTCCCCTTTATCCCCTGAAGTGGACCGCAATTGTTCATGGTGGCCGACTTGATTTGAATTATGTGTATGTTGTTTGTGGCTGACCTAGTTGAGAGTTTTGATTATTAAATTGATATATAGATGCGTGGATGTACGATTTGAAGTGTGGATTGATTGTGAATGATGTGGAAGTAAATGTGGTAAAGAAGTTCAAAGATTAGTGTGTGATGTGCTTTCATGATCATATCTTTCAGTATGACAAAGTTTTGAGCCAGTAGATGTGTGTGTTGTGTTTGTTGTGAACTTGGATGCTTGACGTAGTCATTAAAGGACACTTTCATGTCTAGAGATTTTGTTCATTTCAACTCATTTTATTCATGTGTCTGCTACAAGACAGTGGTCCTTTTGGTAGCTTGTGCATGTCTATATCTTGCCATGAAGTAGTGATCTTCAACCTGCAAGTCCTTTTTGAATCTTGTCCTGGGATCGTGTGCCTTAGCTTGCAAGTCCATTGTATCTTGCCCTAAGATTGTGCGTCTTAGCCTGCAAGTCAAATTAGGAGCAATGAGCTACCTTGTCCTTGAACCTAAAACTATATTATATTCAGTTTTCCTATACTGAGTGTGTTCTCAACGTGATTTTCCTCACATAGGATTTTCCAAATAAAAACATGGTATTCATGTGTATGTTGTTCTGTAATGTCCCCTTTTTCTAAGCCATTTTTTTGATGCATTGTTAGCCCTTTTTGCCATGGTCTCCCTGGCTAACCAGGACAATACAGGGGTGAGTGTGAGTTTTGCCCTAGGCACTTCCAGTTCCAAGCCAATTGGAGTTGTTTTGGCAGGGTTTCTCGATACTTACTATTTATAGTAAGTCAACAGAGTTCAGTCTTTTGGCATTTTCAGTATTGGACTTGGTGCGTATCGCCGAGAGCTTTCCGGCAAGCTATCACACATCGTCTTCCGAGTTCGTTTGATCATTCATTTTAATGCCAGAAGATTTAATAGTCATTTATTATACCACTTTATTATTAAAATGGATATATTAATTTAAAGTGGCTTAATTAAGACATAAAGCGAAAATATGAAAGGACAGAGAAGGGGAAACTAAAGAGTCACAGCTTGTTGCTTTAAAAGAGGGAAAGGAGACTCATTTGGTAGAGGCTTGGTTATTGATTTTGGAATTCTCTTGGAGATTGGAAGCTCTCAAATTCAGTTTCTTTTCAGCCTTGAGGACGGAAACCCTTTTGGCTTAAAGGTGGATTGGATGTAGCCCCAGTTCATCAGCAGAGTGGATTCACATCAGAATTCACCATTGAGTTTTCAAGTTCTTCTTGCATCCAGTCTGACTATATTTGTTGTTTATAAGATTGGATTATTTTCTTAGTTATTGTATTGTTGATGTAAAATACAATAATGGTTATTTCTGAGAGTTTAATTTGAGTAAATTGTTGGTTTATTACTAGAATCTCTGTATTTGTTGCAAAGTTTATCATTGAATAAATTCTGGAAATTATTTGGAGTTGTTGTCAAAACAATATCCTACCCGGGATATTTCATGTTCATTGCTTTGTCTTTCAATGATGATAAGTGGTTAAAGTTAATTGATGAATGATTGTGATAGAAAGGATTTGATCAAGACTAATTCGCCCCCCCCCCAAGCCTTGTGGTGTGTTCAACACTGGGAAAAGGGGACATGACAGTCCTTCCATCCCAAATATTTCCACACCTTCCTAAGTAGCATCCTCCATAGGCAATTTTTTTCTTTCCACCAAGTATTCTGGAATAACCTTATTTCTCAGCATCTTTTCAATTATATCCACGATGGCCTTGGGCTACAAAATCAGCTTCCTTACATCACCAAGTGGAAGCAGCTCTACCAAAGAGGTAATTTGCTGTCTAGGGGCCCTCTTTAAGGCATGATACATGCAAACCATCATTAATTATGTTATTCTATGGGAGTTTTGACTAATGCAACCCCACCAATCCTCATTGCGGTGATGTTGATATACATATAGTACTTGAAAAAAGAGTTATAAAAAGATGTCAAGCTCTCATCCTTACTAGTATAACCTAAATATTAGTTTGTAGTTTGCAGTTTGCACAAATGATGCTCCTAAGTCAACAAATATTATTCGTATTACATAAAGCACAAATTACAACCTTTCTTCAGCCTATACTCTCATTCAAGCTGCATATTTTATCGTTAAACCATAACAATCAAGAGATGTGTTCCTTGATCCCTAAGATGTATTAGAGGGCATCTTCAAAAATCTACTCAAGAAACATGTAGGTAGAGAGAAAAACCGAAACAAATAGCTTTCTCTATTGGTTCAAATGCCAAAAAGATTATGAAGGCTTACCCGTTACCTCCTAAAACCATCAAAAAGTGCAATATTTTCAGAACAAAAAGTTAGAGAACAATCTCTTTTCAAAGAATCTAAATTTTAAAATTCTTGAAAGATGCATTGTGTGATTGATTTGTGTTCATTTTCTTTAAAAAGCAACTATCTATTTACCTACAAAAGAAATTTGGTCTAGTTGGGAATAAAGCAACAGCCTTATCATAGAACACATAAAAGGCATTGCCACGTGTATGAAGATGCCCTATTGCATATTTATTACAAAAAACAGACAAACCAAGGGACATACCATGACCATTCGACCTTTGGCTTCTAAATAATCTTTCAAATATTTTGTTAGCTGCAAAAGCACATGTTAAGAGACATAAGTGAACAATTCACAAGCAACCACAAACAAACACACAACTACAACATCCTTAAGATTAAAGAAACAAACAAAAAACTATAATACATTAAATGGTGCAAAAGAAGGCTAGACTATGAATTAAACTCCAGTAATTTTGTACTATAGCCAAATAAGTATAAACGCAATAGCTGAAAGCTTTTAGGTTTTTCATAATAAAACTAGTTAATTCACTTTACTTACCAAAGAATTGTGGTAATGCTTTTCTAATGCTCTTTTTGGATTTTTCTGATGCTCAAGTAATGCCTGCAAATTACAAGGTTAACCTATGAAAATGAAAAATCCTTTATACAGTTCAGTGCACAACAATTGCAGAGACCCAGCTAAACAGTGGAAATATATTTTGGAACAAAAATAAAAAATAGTTAAGAACTGGAAACTCAAAAATAAAAACTAATTGATTTCAAAAATCATTTTCACCAAACGAAAAACAATAAACAAAACAAGAAGACGAAAAATGTCTCTGAAGTACCACATACTCGTAGACATAGGCCAAAAACCATAGATGTGTTGTTAATAAAGTTGCTTTCGTTGAACCTAATGCCCTGTATGACAGAACCATGACATTAGCTTCCAACATATGAAAACAAACCTTCACATATTGAGTATTTAACTTTCTTTGGCATTACTGATTGCATGATTATGGAGATTTCACAAACAGCTCTAGATACAGGTTTGCTCTTCATTTCAAGCTATTCCACATATCAATCACTAGGGCTCGCAGATATCTTACAATAAAGCTAGCAACTAGCCATGTAGATAGTTAGTCCCTAAAATATCTGATTGCTTTCCATGCAATTATTAAATTCAGTTCAAAGCACAACGAAATTGATAAATTTTAATGTATACAATGCTTATGTGTAAGATCTATAAATACCATTAAAACATATAGCAACAAAGCAAGTTGCAACAAATATCAGTAAGCAAGTTGCTTTCTTACATAATTTATAATTAAAAGCAACTAACCAATCAAATAAAAATTTCACAAAGCATCAACACATTCCAGCATTTGAAAGCTATCAAATTAATTGGAAATTCTTGAACATAAGAGATGTTTTTAACAGGGAACACACAAGATTATTAGAGAGAAAAGACAAAGCCCAGAACAAACAAAACTTACTTAGTACGAACCTGATTTCCAGTTTTCTTTTCCTTTTCTGCCCCAGCAAGGTCCACAATTGTCAACACCGCTTCACGCAGCTTGCATTCATTCTTCTGTCCATCAACCACTATGGAGCTACTTCGAATAGTGATGATACATTGTGATCGGCTGTTCGCATACACAGGCTTATGACCATCACAAAGCATTTAAACCGAGAAAAGTCCATCTTTTCAGAAAGCAATAAATAAAATGCAAAGATTACTACAATTCATGCAATGCAGTTTACTTCCAACATGAAAGCAACGTTAAAACATTGCTACATCCAAGTAGATGTGCCATTTAAGAAAATGTATTGTGATTTCCAAATCCTTTTCTTGAGTAAGATTTGATCAAACAAAAAAGCCGAAGCTGCTTTTCCTTTCAGCCAACATTATCCACCCATTATCAATGATAAGTTAACATTTTAAGAATGCAAATGCACTTGGAAGAAGTGAATATAAACCAAAGAAAAAAAATTACAAGCATCACAGACAAATTATGATAGCACAATACAATAGCAAATATGAATCCAACTATTGTCAAAGGTATGGGATGTTCAAAACTCTACTTTGGTGTAATGTCCCCTTTTTTTTTGGGACATTAGAGAATTCATTGGCCAACCTTATAATAAATTAAATGACTTAAGGGGACTTAAGAAGGGAGATTATAAAAGTCAATTTAATAATATAAGGAGAGTTAATAAGAGACAAAAGGGCTAGAAGATGAAAGACAGAAATGGGAAGGTGAAGAGTTACAGCTTGTTGCTTTAAAGAGAGAAAGGAGACTCATTTGTTGGATGCTTGGTTATTGATTTTGGAATTGCCTCTTGGAGATTGGAAGCTCTCAGCTTCAATTTCTTTTCAGCCTTGAGGATGGAAACCCTTTTGGCTTAAGGGTGTATTGGACGTAGCCCCAGTTCATCAGCAAAGTGGATTCACATCAGAATTCACCATTGAGTTTTCAAGTTCTTCCTGCATCCACTCTGGCTGTATTTGTTGATTATAAGATAGGATTATTTTCTTAGTTATTGTATTGCTGATGTAAAATACAATAATGATTATTTCTAAGGGTTTAATTTGAGTAAATTGCTGGTTTATCACTGGAATATATGTATTTGTTGCAAAGTTTATCATTGACTAATTTCTGGAAATTATTTGGAGTTGTTTTGAAAACAATATCCCACCTGGGATATTTCATTTGGTGACTTAGAAGCTGAAATTAACAAATTTTCAGTTAAGGATTGTGACAACAAGTTGGATGCCTTTGACAGTTCATGTCATAACGAATTGTTGGATGATGTAACAACAACCTTACCTTTACATACAAATCGAATGACACCTTGGAGGGTTGTGTTGAATCATGTGTTGCTTATAGCAATAGCTCACTCATACATGATAGTGAATTAGAGGAGTAATCAAAAATAGAATTTCAGGATGATGGTGTTGTGGATGACCTACTACAAAATGTATGCCAAAATGACCATGGTTCCTTGAAGAATCAGCTGAAAGTTAATGATGATGTCATTGTTGCAGCTCTTGTACATCATGATAGGACTCACAGTATCATTGAAGATCTTCACATGAAGGCTCAGATGGAGAAAGGACAAAGTGGTATAGGAAGTGAGTCTTATGTTGCAGATTTATAGGGGGTCAAAACAAATTTTGAGACTTGGAAATCAAAATATTGATGTCTACTTTCAGACCGCTATTACCTCTTACAAGTTGCTGAAATATATGCTAAACAATTGAGGAAAAAAGACGATGAGGTTAATAAACTCAATAGGGAGCCTAATGTTGCAAAGGAGACATTAGATAATGCTCGGGTTGCCCTTCTCAAAGTGAAAAATCAAATTTTGGTCACTAATCAGCTCAGGGAACAAGAGAATAGGGGAGGGTCTGAGTTTTTCAGGGAGGTGATCAAGGAACCCGATAGCATTCAGCAGACTTATGTCTTGGATAGCTCCCCCAAGAAATTGTTGGAACCACTAGAACGTCAAGATGAGATGGAAAACATTCAGTGGATTGACAATTGTTTATTTGAGGTGGATGCTGATTTGACATTTGATAATCCCCTTTTTGAGCTAGATGAGGAAGATATTTCTAATTCACAAGACGAGGATGAGATTGATTGCAAGATTTGGGACCCAAGTACAGTTACTAGTGACGAGTCTTGGTCACAAGATTGGAGTGACGAGGTGATTTCAGCTATTGAGAGTTTGATTCCTACATCAGCAGTTCAGGATGGGCGGTTATGTCTTATTGTAGGATGGGTGATATGCTTTTCCTCGAGTTACCTCTTACTGATGGAGGGTTGTCTAGTGTTGATTGCATCTTGAGACATTTCTATTAACTCATATTTGGTGATCGTGTCAGCCTAATCATTTGGGATCCTAGTATTAGTATGACTGATGCATTGCTGATTTGGGGGAGTAATGAGTGGCTTCGTCTTTCAGGACATGTTTTTATCATAATAGCACAGCAGCAGAGTGGGGCAACTCCCTTGAGGCTGGTATGGGATCCGGGTATTTTTAGTCATAGCATGCAAATGCAAACTTGAGGGCAAGCAATCTTTGGGAATGGAGGACTCTAATGTCCCCTTTTTCTAAGCCCTTTTTCTGACGCATCGTTGGCCCTTTTTGCCATGGTCTCGCGGGCTAACCAGGACAATACAGGGTTCAGTGTGAGTTTTGGCCTAGGCACTTCCGGTTCCAGGCCAATTGGAGTTGTTTGGCAAGGTTCTTTGATACTTATTATTTATAGTAAGTCAGCGGGGTTCAGTCTTTTGGCATTTTCAGTATTGTACTTGGAGCATATCGCCAAGAGCTTTCCGGCAAGGTATCACACATCGTCTTCCGTGTTTGTTTGATCAATCTTTTTAATGCTAGAAGATTTAATAGTCTTCTATTATACCACTTTATTATTAAAATGGATATATTAATTTAAAGTGGCTTAATTAAGACATAAAGGAAAAATATGAAAGGACAGAGAAGGGGAAACTAAAGAGTCACAGCTTGTTGCTTTAAAAGAGGGAAAGGAGACTCATTTGTGGATGCTTGGTTATTGATTTTGAAATTGTCTCTTGGAGATTGGAAGCTCTCAGCTTCAGTTTCTTTTCAGCCTTGAGGACGGAAACCCTTTTGGTTTAAGGGTGGATTGGACGTAGCCCCAGTTCATCAGCAGAGTGGATTCACATTAGAATTCACCATTGAGTTTCCAGGTTCTTCTTGCATCCAATCTGACTGTATTTTCTGTTTATATGACTGGTTATTCTCTTAGTTATTGTATTGCTGATGTAAAATACAATAATGATTACTTCTGAGGGTTTACTTTGATAAATTGCTGGTTTATTACTAGAATCTTTGTATTTGTGCAAAGTTCATTATTGAATAAATTCTGGAAATTACTTGGAATTGTTATGAAAACAATATCCCACCCGGGATATTTCAAGAGAAGATACATCATTGGAGCCAGAATTTTTCAACAGTCATACAAGAAGCAACAAAGCCAAATCATACTTTAAATTGACAACATCAAATATCTTTTTACAACCAGTACATGATCAACAATTCCCTCTTATTACATTTGGGGTCGATTCTCTTTGGTGGAAGGAAATCTCCCAAGAAAAGTTATACTTCATTTTTTGTCTTCAATGACAGTGTGTTGGTGGTACTAATTCTACAGTCATATATTTTGTCATCAATAATTCCAAGTACTATACGTTGTTTTCATGTCATATTCTCTTATTCCATTATGCTACCTTCACAATGAATTTACAACCCTTTCCTCTCTATATCTGATTATAATCCTTACATTCCAACAAACACTACACTCACCATCCTTTTCAAAAATATCATTACAGTCAAGACTGAAAATCTAGCTACATAGAAAATTCAAATATAGCGAGGTCTCCATCAAATGGCTCTATTTGCTCACAAAGAATAATGTTTAATAGCACTTGACTGTAATCAATCAAGTTGTTTAATGACAAGGAATAATGATTGATAGCAGAGGCATCAGTCCTTTGCACTTTGTGCACTCAATACAAACAAGAAATGCATTCTGAAAATCTCTCAAGGTTAGGGTCTTAAATCAAGGAATCGGAAGGATTATTGTCCTTGAGATAAGAATAAAATAGGATAAGACAACCTTACATCTCTATCCCTTATATGACATCCATTTGCATTCTTCTAGGCAATGTCTACTTGCATTGGTAAATTCCTATCTGATATCAAATTAAAAATGACTACAAAGAAATTACAATTGATACTTTCAAGTTTCAACGAAGTTGATTCCATCAATTTAGCTATGGGCTTCTCATATGTTATGATTATTATTATTATTATAGATAATAGTAATTAATCTTTAGTTGGCCAACTGGGAATGGTTGGACACCAAGCTTAGCTATGTAGTTTTAAAATTAACAGTGACTTTACACTACATATAGAAGAGTGATCTAGGCAAATAGGAATGAACCTAATCATTCCCAATTCCAGTGATGAGTGTTCATTGCATTTCTTTCCATAGTAACGTCATATCTTGACAAACAACTTAAGCAATTTTGCATGATTCATCACGAATAATGAAGATGTGCTTAGCTTTAAATTTTAGCTAGTCTTTTCGATCTAATGAGATTCGCTCGAGCATAGGTATTATTTTTTATTTTTTTTTATTACAATTATGAGGCTATTGATACCAAAGTTCAAACCTCAAAGATATTTTGCATCTAAGAATGCAAAAATTTATTCCATACATAGATGAATCCATAGTTGCAAGACTCGTGGAGTATTAGCCGAGTTTCCTGGCTCCGCAAGTTTTTCATAGAAAAACTCGCAGAGAAAACTCTTCGAGTTTTTCCAAAAAAACTCAGCCTTGGTTTTATTCCTGCATTAAACAGCAAAAAAACGTCTTTTTCATTCTTATTTTCACATTTGCAGCAGTTGGGTTTGAGTTTCCAATTTTCCAGTTCAGGGGTGGGAGGATTTATACAAATATAACATGCAAGTATAAGTCTAATTTTATTTCTTATGCTTTATGTTATATTTGTATAAATACTTTCAGGATGTTTGAGATAGGTTCCATCTTCATAGGAGTTAAGATGCAAATTCTAGATTTTGGGGGTTTTTGTAAAATTCCAGACTTACCCAAATTTCAGGATTCAACAAGCTTCAGTAGGGTTACCTCCCACAATCCATCATGGATTTCTAAAGTCAAACTGAAGCTGGCAAAAGAATTCTCAAAGGGTTTTAACTCGTTTTATCACAAATCACTTGGTTTCGACCCCATCTCTATGACAAACTTAGCTTAGCTCTCGCCCAAATCCCAGACAGACATGACTTACCAACAAGCAAAAATCACTCAAACCTCATTTGTCGGACCTAGTGACTTAAAAACAGCCACCAACAAAGACTACCTAAGAGCTAGTTATGAAGATTTTGACATTTGGCATTGATCAATGATCAAGCATCATAGATTCATACTATGAAATGATTTAGTTTTACAATTATGTATATAACTCTTTTTTTTGCATATATAATGCATATATATATATATATATATATATATATATATATACACACGCGAACCCATACGAATCATGATGGGAAAAATTCACGAACCCACGAACTAGATTCTCAAACCCGAATCTGTCCCTAAACCCGAACTGGCAACTTAGAGAATTGGAGGCGGATTTGAGTGGATTTAAGGAGGGGGTGGATTTGGTTTCACATTGGATGACATTGAGGAGTCAGATGAGGAGTCATTGCCAGTGCGAGGAGCTACATCCAAGATGGAGAGCGAGTCACACACATCATTAGAGCAAAGTAACAAGAACCGGAATCGGCAAGGCCGAATCGAATCGCAAATCGCCCATGAATCAGAATCGAATAGCCCATGAATCGGGAAATTTAAAAAACCCTTAAAATTTAGAGATTTTAACAATTTAAAACTTATTTCATGCACCCTTTATTGAATATAACTTAAACACACTATAACATCATCAAATAGAAGCTAACAT
>MU225576.1:94528-122840 GCA_018584345.1 Thuja plicata | reverse complement strand
GCATTGTCATTATATTCGACAGCTGGTTGAAGACGGATCCATCCAGTTGCTGTATGTTCCTACTTCGGAGCAGCCAGCAGACATCTTCACCAAGCCCCTTGGTCCTGATAAATTTGTAAAATTCAGGCGGTCTATAGGTGTAGTTAATAGATTGAGCATTAAGGGAGGGTAATAGAATATGTTAAATTTAGTATTAATGCTCATTCAATGTATATTCTAATATAGACAGATCAGTTTCGATCTTTTTAGCAGTTTCTTATTAGAAACTTGCTATTCTTGTAAATACTCCTGTATTATTTATGAGCGGCTTGCTCATTCTGAAATTAATCCAATTCTTTGAAATCCATTGCGTGTTTCGCACTGTTTTAATCATTGTATCAAAATTTCAAACTAATTAGTGATTACATATTGAAATAAGCTTGATAAACAGCAAGCTAATACGCAAACAAAAATCAGAAATCTTAACCAAGGTCCTTAGCTATGATGGTCTCCACTAAGTACTTGGTACTTGGGTACATGTACCAATACCCGGTATGCGTCCCAGGGGTATGGGTACAAGTACCCATGCAACTATGTTAAAATATAAGAACTAGCAGAATTCATATGCCAAATTTGTGTTATTTTTTAGAGTCTGAGTCAAATTTCCTTTAGAAGTCAAAGTCAAAGTCCCTTGAATAGACAAAAAATACATCTAGAAGGGGATTCCTTAATAATAATCCAAGAAATTATGAATGGGAAATCAATAGCTTGGAACTTACAGAATTTCATTAAGGCCATAGTGGATGAATTGGCCAACTTTGAAGACTTAAAAATAAGCCATGTACGTAGAATGGGAAATAGAGAAACGGATTGCTTATCCAAATGGGCGCTATCATTTGGAGAATGTGATGAAACTAGGCTTGAGATTTTCAAAATCTCTCTAATGAAGGATTGATTCAATAAGCATAGTGGGAGTAATGGTCTAATTTTCATTTTATTGAAGGTGGTGCCTATATCAAACTGAATGTTGGCATTAAGGTAGTGCAAGAACGACATTAATATACTTTACCTTGTGATGCCCAATAGATTTTAACCCCACATTGAGGGGTATAAGGTGGTACGTATGCATTGATCGGGGGTGAGTTGATGACGCAGTCCTCCCTGTTTTGGAAATGATGTAGGCCATTCATGAGGAGTACGGCTCAAAGATTGCCAAAATCTCTACAAGTGCAAATGTACATCGGCTCTTGTGCGACGGCAGAAGGAACATTATTAAGGTATGTTTTAAAGTGGGGAAAGCCAAATGGACATCATGTCAATTGCATCAGGTAGCAGAGCATTAATGAAAGGTGGTAGTGATTTTGTGTGAGGGCAGTGGTGAGTTGTATTGGTTTAAGAAGGTCAATGCTCTTTGAGTTAATGTAGACTGGTGAGGATTGAGAATAGTGCAAAGACAATGGAAGCCAATTTCACTTTGATCACAACCTGCCAACAACAAGGCTTTTTTGGCATGGTATCAGCGAAGCGTTTGAAGAAATTTTTGAAATGTAAATGGGAGGATATGATCAAGGCTGTAATGAAACCGTTGGGGAAGTTTTTCATGGAGGCGAAGCATCGATACCGTTTGAATGTTGACATTATCTCTCTAGTATTGGCATGGGTGCTGGAGGTGACAGAGGAGGTCGAGACCATTAAGTGGGTCTTGAATTCTTTGGCTGATAACAATCTCCTCCATGGAATTGATTTTTTTTCGAATGGGCCATCCCAAGAGTGGGGTTTGATGTTTTTGAGTGTATAGAAGACCCAGAGGAGGCAAAAACGTCTGGACTCATTCCATTTGTGAAGTGGTCGGGCAGAGTAAACAAAGAGGAGTACAAAATTAATGTGCTCATAGCATGGGAAGATTTAAAACTGGCGCTGCGTAGGTACGATTTCGAGGTTAACCAGGCCATCATAGTGGCAGAGGATCGACAGCACATACCAAGAAGACGCGGGTCAACAAAGGCGATGCGAGCAAAGATTGGTAATGCAGAGGTACCAGAAAAATGGGGTAGCCTAGGGTTTGATGGGGGTCTGTAGTTTAGTTTTTTTTATGCCTAAAACTCTGGTTTTTTTGGCTTAAACATTATGTGCCCTGTCTATATGGCATGCTATGGTCTGTATAAAATGTTTATAGTGAAACTGTAATGTAAATTTTGATGGGTATGGGCGTTAATGCTCTGATCATGATGGATAGGCACTGGTTTTGGAGGGTAGGAGTCATCTTTCTAGGGTGGTATTTTGATGGTATATGGGCAATTCTAGGATGTTATCTTTTCTGAAAGACTCTTTGTGTACTTCTGAAACTGTATTTTGAATTTTCATATTATTAATAAAAAAATACTATTACTAACCAAAAAAAATAAACCCATATTAGCCATTTGGTCAATACTGTTAAAACTTAAGGTGATTAGATTCAATTTGAGTAATTGCTTAATGTGAGTTGTTTGTTCTACCTTGCATTTAGACAAAATCAATATTAAATTGGATATCATGTTTTGCTCCAAAATGCATATGTTTTTACATGGATACTTGCAGAGTTGTATGAAAGAAAAATTGCATACGCTATTCATATTGTTAGTAGCCGCCTTTGTTTCTATTTTAGAGAAAAACATAAGTTGCAGTATTTGTAATGTCCCCAATTTAGTGTTCTCTTGCTTTGCAGTTGATGTTGACTTTTTGGGTTTGCATCGACCTAATCAAAGGGGTACTTTAATGTCACCAATGAGCTCAGATAGTTTAGTGGAGTTGTATGACACTTTCAGATGTTATTTCTGAATTCCAGTTTGGTCTCCAAAATCCTTGGAGAAACCATCTTATTTTAGTAAGTCATCCGAACCAGTTCGTTTATCATCTTTCACCTTTGAGATCATACGTAGTCAATTTTCGATTCCGATGCATCTCGATCATTGTCAGTACTTGGGTGCAATTTAGAGCTATATTTAATTAATTTCACTATGGTTGCCATTTTAATTTAAATAATTTAACGAGCACCTTAGTATTACAGCTCACTAGAAAGTAACTTCAAGTGCCAAATATGTTTTAAAAATAAAATAAACCACTTGTTGTTGGGCTTATTTAATTAATAAAGTGATTTTATAATGGAGTTCCGGAAAGTTCCCAGAAAAGTTAATAGATAAGAGGTTTGAGAGCTCATTTGGTATGTTGAAGTTTATTATTTCTCTTTGGTGAAATCCCTTGATGTTTGGGATTGAACATAGTTCCATTCAGCCTTCAGGACAAGAACCCTCTCGGAGAAGATTGGCTTTAGTGCTAAAAGATCTACCCAATCTAATGATTTGGCAGTCATTCCGATTTTGCATTGGAGATTAGTAATTGGATTTTGGAAATTGGAGAAGACTTCTTTGAAGACAAATTTCTATGATTTAAGGGTTAGCTGGTTGTTTGTATTTGTACGCCCTGTTCTTCTTTGTATGAACCAGTTCGTCATGAGTTTCATCTTGAACATCAGGTTTTGAGGATTTTAAATTGTGTTTTGAGGGATTCTACTAGTGATTAATATTGAGTTAAATATTTCTGTTGCCTTGGTGTGGCTTTGAGTAGAAAATTTGGTAGTATTGAATAATCAAAACGTGAGGGAAACGCATTGTTTTGCTGGCCATTTGTAGGACATTGCTAGACGTAGACATTCAAGTGGGTTTTGAATGCCTCCCCTTGCTGGGCATTTCTCCTAAGCCGTGGGCTCTCTTTCCTTGATCCTAGCATGAGTCTATGCCAAGGGCACAATTCCTTAATATTGGAGTGTGGGCACAAATCAGAAATATATATACTGATCAACATCTTATTTGTTGATGCTACTAGTGGATGTTTGAAAGAGAGTTAATAGTGTTACTTTCCTTATTTGGTGACACAAAAGATTGGTCTCGTGTTGGTTGTAAAGAAGTAAAATACTTGCTGGCTGTTTAAATAAGTTACTATATAATGATTTCAGACCATACAATGAGATGTGAGCATTTACCCAGGCAGGTGGTTCCCTTTTGAGGACATTTTCAGTGGTCTTTTCATTACAGTTTGAAGAGTTGGGAAAGAAGTACAGATTTGGAGGCATTTAGTGAGATCTTTGCTCTCGCTATGACAGTTGGACTGATAAATAAACAATTCTGGGTGTGCAGTAGAGACATTGGGACTGAATATTCATCCTCTCTACAGCAATGAACTGCAGATTACTAAGGATGCATCTGAAATAGTGGGTACTTTACTTGTTGCAACTAGAGCATTAGAGATTGTCAACATAATTTAGTTTTCAAAAGGAATTCTTTATATTTTACTTTAAAAGTATTTTGCTTCATCATAAGTTGTAATTTAAATCTGCTTTACTTTGTACTTTGTAGGTGATTTGAGTGAAAAATGTTATGGGGTATATTTACGAGGCAATGGATAGGGCTAAAAAGGCCATCCAGCACTACTACATGAGGGGTGCAAATATATTTACCCCTCTTTGAGAGATCATTGACCAGAGGTGGAACAATCAATTCCACCAACCCATTCGTGCAGTGGGTTACTATCTTAACCCCAAGTTCTACTTCTCTGATAGGTTCACAAATGCCAATGGGGAGGTAATGGAGGGTCTATCCACATGTGGAGTTCTACTTCTCTTACAATTGCAATGAGAGACCTCGTCATTTTAGAGTTACAGAATTATAAGGCAACTAGGGGAATGTTGTTTTCTTCCAAATAAGTTATACAAGGAACAAAGATCCAAACACCAAGTATGTAAAAGTGAAGCCTTATATTTTGCAAGTTATGAATTACAATGATTAATAAATTGTTGGTTATTTACCAAAATTTGAATATCTTATTTGTAGGTTCTTGGCGGCAAGCTTGGGATGGAAATACCTCGAATTTAAAAAGGCTAGCCCTCAGAATTTTGTCTCAACCTTGTAGTGCTTTTATCTATGCGCACAATTGGAGTTTGTTTGATGTCATTCACATGAAGAAACGTAATTAGTTGACTCAACAACGCCTCAACGATCTTGTTTTTGTGTAATGTAACATTTATCTTTGCACAAGAAAGGTGCAAGACCAGCTAGACGAACTCATTGATATGAATGACATTGATCCCTACAGTGATTGGACCATGCAAGATGATGAGGCCTCCTTGTTTTCAAAGGACGATATTGCTGATTATGAGAGGCAGGCTATGGGGATTTGGCTGCAGCAGAAGTAGGGTAGATTGGATAGGATGACATTGATATGGTGGAGGAGGAGCCACTGTCATCTACCAGCATGGTGGATCCACTGCCACCTATCAACATGGTGGAGTCACAGGTACAATCTTCTACACCAAACAAGGGCCTTACACTCTACCTCCCAATTTTTCTCTAGGGCAGGAAAGAGAAAGATGTTAAAACTCTAATGTCTAAGTTGCATGTATATGAAATTTATGATGATGATTTTCAAATACAATACTCGTAAATACATAATAGTTATTAGTTAGTAGCTAGTTGTTGTATCCAATTCCACTATCTTGCTATAAATGATCTTGCCATTTTATAATCCATATGTATTCAATAATCAAATGAAATGTAAAACACTTCGTCGTGGTTTTTAGAATCATTTGATATATTTATATTGTTTAGTTGGGGTTTGTGTAAATTAGGGTTAAATGGAATTATTTGTGTAGAAATTTAAGTGTATTAATTTATTTGGTTATTAGAAAAGGGCTAAGTAGGCAAAAAAAGGTTTATCATTTTCATAATTTGTTTTTGGAAAAGAAATTTGGATGTGAAAACCTTCTTTATGAAGAATTCTTATTTTGATGATAGGGAAAGCAATTGTGGATGAAATTTGATGGGGTTTGAAGCAAAGGATTAAAATATGGTAGTAGAACATGCTTGTGTGTGGTTTCATGCATTCATGAGGTGCGTTTAAAGTTCTCTTCATTTTAATTTTTGGCTAAAAATAAGGTAAGTTTCTAAATATTCCTGCTTTGTTTTTTTCCGATTTGAAAGGTTGCAAGAGAATTGGTGGAGTGTCAAAACTTCCCAATGTCTTTTATTTCATGAATTTATATGATGCATGAATTTTTGTAGTGAATTTTTTGGAACTTTGGCCCAAACGCCATTATAATAGCCCTTTTTTAGAATTGATTGAGAATTGAATTTTATAACTTAGAATGGGTGTTGGGCACTTTTGAAACCAAAGATAATCTTTTGTTTTTTGAAACTTGTAATTTAAATTTTTGGCTAATTTTCAAGCTAATTTAATTGTGGATTTGGTCATTTTCTGGTTTTTCAACTTTTGAAATTTTAAGAAAATTTAAATCTTTGCTATGAAATATGATGTTTTAAAATGTGGAAATGGTGGTGTGTTTCGTAAAATGATGAATAAAATCCATTGGACTAATGTTGTAATTTTTTTTAAAATGCTTTTGTGTGTTGTTTTTGTGACTTGTTCAATTTGTAAATGTGATGAATTCTTGAGTTGGCCTTTCATCCTTGAATTACTTTGAAGGATTTTGGTACCTCGCCTCTTATATGGTTATTGGGATACCTTATATGGCTCATTAGATGGCATACCTCATTTCTTATAAGAGGTATTGTGTACTCCACTCAGCGGTTACATGAGACCATGTGATGGCTCTATCTTTTCTCCCCGGGAGTTAGCTCATTTAGATGTTAGAGTGATACCTTGTCTTAATCTCATGTAGTGCAAGTGATTCATGTTGTAAACTTGGATGTTGAGTATTCGTTGTGTCTTGTGTGAGCTCCTACCTCTCTCCCTATGTTTTTTGTGTGTGTGTTTGGGCCTTGTGACACCTCCTAGCACATTTGGATGTTAGAGTGATACCTTGTCTTAATCTCATGCAGTGCAAGTGATTCATGTTGCAAACTTGGATGTTGTGTATTCGTTGTGTCTTGTGTGAGCCCCTACCTCTCTCCCTATGTTTTTTGTGTGTGTGTTTGGGCCTTGTGACACCTCCTAGCACAAGGGAGTGGAGCTTTTTGGTTTCACATGGTTGGTGTCATGGTAATCACCATTAGGGACAAGAGAATGGAGGATCGTGATTGGCCATTAGACCATACTCTTCACAATTCTAGCTTGTGCACTTAGTTTTATTCAAATACAATTTGTGTAATTTAGGGACATTTGAGTGCCATTATGATGTATTTGTAATATGATTCTTTGAACCTCACTTTGAGACGAATTGTAAATGGAATGATAGTGGAATAAATCTACTTTTGGTTACATGACTACAAGTTTTAGTTGAGCGCGATCGCATCAAATTGTACTTTCATGCTTCAATGATGTTTAAAATGAACATAGGAAATCTTTATTTGGGCTTCAATGAACGTAATGAGTCTTGGTTAAATCTTGGACAGTGTTGTGAACCTGTCTTTTGTTGTCTCGTCTCTTAAGTGTTTGTGCCAAGGTGTTGCATCATATTAAACCATTTTGGACTCTCTTGTAAAGGCTTGTAAAAGTCAAAATGTCATTTCTTATTGCCCTTGACTCTTTTTTCTTAGGACATGTAGGAGCATCGTGAAGGTCCTACTACACCTTTGTACCTTCTCCTTCGCATGTCAATGTTGTAGTGTCCCTAAGGGATAGAATTATTCATTTGGCCTTGTGTTATTTTTATCATTTCAGGGTTCATTTTTTATTGAGTGTCGTCTTGGGTTGTTCTGAGGTGTTTGGCATGTCCTGGAGACCCTATCTTTGGTTGGGTATGCTCATTGGTTCAAACAACAATGCTCTATAAGGACTATAGCACCCTACCAGGATTATAGCGCTAGCATAAGACTCCAAGGCCAAACTAGGACTACAATGTTTAGGCGCTAGTGTCTTGTCTGGGCTCTATCGTCCCATCTGAGTACTAGTGTCCAATATGGGTGTCAGTGTCCTTAGAAGACCCAATCTTGTTGTTTTGTCATTAGAAGGAATTCTCTTGCCATTTCTCAAGGAGACCATGAACACAAAAATTGTCACCCTTGACCTTAGGAGTCTTTCCATGTGATTGTTTCATCAACAAGTGCTTCACATCAAGAGTAGGACATCCCCTTTCTTTGGAAAGTGTGTTGTTGCTTGGAAGTGACATATCATCCTTTTGTTGGGTGGAGGTTCATATGTCTTAGTTAGGCAACCTCTTGTAAGGTTTGTCCTTGTGTTGAAGTTGTAAAGATACTTGTTGAGTGTTTTTGAGGTGATGGTACCCTCTTCCTACTCCTTGCCTTAGAAATCAACAATGTTGTACTTGTCATCTAATCGAACAATGTTGGCTCCTGGGAATTCCATCACCAGTGTTAGTTATAAGCATGGTGTAAGTGTTGGGTGTGTTAGGTCTAGATTGGAGGATAATGTTTCCCTCATTCTCGGAGAACGCAATTGTGGATTGGTACCGAATCATCATTGGGTGTCGTTTCCCCCACTCTCATAGGTTCATCGCAATGGATATGTTCCACAATTGTTTAGTCTCAATGTGTCCCACATGACACTAGCGTGCACAGTGTAGTGCAAGTGTGACATGTGTCATGACAACATTGTTGTTTGGTTGTTACAAAAAAAGGTTGTTTCATCGGGTTTTGCCTTGGTCCTTTGCATGGGGCATTACACAAAAGAACAAAAGGGAAGGCACCTACATCTACAAGCCAAAGTAACAAGATGACGAACAAGTTGAAGAGACAATAAGAGACTAGGAGTAAGGTGTATAGACATCTTGTTAGAATGTTAAATTGATGCTATCCAATGGTGTTGTCATTAATGGTTGTCATTGATGTCAACATACTCATTCTTTCAGCTTCTGGTGTATCGGTTAATATGTTTTCGGAATAGTAGTGCATCGGTTGATGTGTACCGATAGTCTGGCATATCGGTTGGTGTGCATGGGGTGTTCATCGATAGCTTGTGGCTCCTGGAATCTACATTGTGGTAGATTGTATGTTTTTGGTTCAATCCTATCCAGATTTGTTTCGGTCCCAGCCATGGTATTCTAACGTGTTGCTTGTATCCATTGGAATCAAGTACCTTGGAGAAGGTGTTGTGTATTCTCCCAAAGCGTGGTGTGTTGTATCGATCAAGGTGGTCCTCATTTCATTCCTTCCCACCGCGGGAATGTTTTGGTGCGACCTATTTCAAATTCATGTGGCCGACTTGGCGGATCTCATGGTGTTGTATAAGTAAGGCATGGACATAAGCGAGGAGTAATATACAACTGTATGCATGTGTGGCTTATGTGGAATATATGTGAAGTGACTACGAATCTATGCAAAGGCGATCTGTGTTCGTGCAGAGCGGTTTCTAGATCTTAGAGGTGGATTCTATCTCTTTTCATATCTTCTAGCAATGAGCCCCTATGTATCGGCAGTGAGCCGATCGACGGTGAGCCTTCTTGCAGTGAGCATTTCTAGCAGTGAGCCTTTGTATCAAATCACCTTTCAGTGTCACCTTTTACATTTCATGAGAATTAGCTTCTCCGTGGTTTTTCCCATCTTGGGTTTTCCACGTAAAATCTGGTGCTCTATTTCGGTGTTCCTATGTATTTCATGCTTATATTTATTGTGGATGTTTAATGTGCTACCAACAAATCTTAAGTTGTAATTGGAAGTGTTTAAGTGTTAACCGACAGAGAGAAAGTTTTAATAGTTGTGTGGGACTAATTGATTCACCCACCCCCCAGTTATTCGGCTTGTTCAACACATCTGCATTACCCTAGGAGGCTACAAACACAGAAGCAAGAAGGTGCGTATGAAAGGAACAACAACTTTGGAGATAGATGAAATCAAAGGAACATTCACTATGGATATGCATTGAATCAAACTATGGATATGCATTGAATCAAAGGAGCAACACTATGGCTATACAGGAAAGCAAAGACAAAACAAGCATTGGTACAAATCAAATTTGGAACAAGTTTAATATAAAGGTAAAATACAAGTCTAATATAAAGGTAAAATCAAGTGCTAACACTTGACTAGACCACTTGGGGAGGGATGGATGGCATTGGACAACATATGGTGTCACATGTGTAACAAATTGAGGAAGTCTCACCAAATGGCTTCTTCTCATGCTTTGAGGATTAAACATGTCTAAAGGGAGATGGCATATTATGTAAGGCATGTGATATCATGTTAATGTTTGAGTGATAGAGATGTTGACATGTAGCACACATCCCTATCAAATATTTATATTGTGTCCTACAGATAACTTGCGGAATCGATTGTACTAGGTAATTATTTGTCCTTCATTGGAATTAGTGATTTTCCCATCCATTATTATTACTTGGGGTGGGGGGTATATAAATAGGAGGTGAATATCGATTTGAGCAATGTGAAGCATACTTTGAAAGCTTCAACTCAACAAAGATTAAAGAAACATTCTTTATGCTGCCCAAAATGTTGACTTTGACTTAAGACTCACAAAAACTCAACAAATTAAAACATTAATTAAATACACCAAATAAACTTAAGTAATGCATGAGACACATAAAGAATGAATTTAGAGAACATATAAGCATATCTTGATTGTACTAGCATTACTTGAATTCGGGATTGACTTGGCAAACCAAAAATACAAATGGAATTAAATTGCTAGGGGATTCAATAGGATGAACAAAAAACACTGAAAAAATCATAAAAATAGGGTTACTTCAAGCCAAATAAGGTTGGGGGTACTCTGTTGTTCAATTTAAAGCAGCCAAATAATCTTTTTTTGGGGGGTTTTCATTTTAAAACTGTTGCATTGGTTGAGAAGCAGCACCTCTCACGGGCTTTGTTTAATAATTTTATCAATTTTAAACAACCATCAATAAATCCTTTCAATCACTCTACAATCAATTCACAATCATTCAGATCCCAATCACTGAATATAAAAATGTCAAGAAACACAAAATAAATCATGTTAATGAAGGTTTTGTGAACTTTTTGGATGGGTGAATCCACAGTGGAAACTCATAAATTGCAGGCAAGACTTGGCAATTAACGTGCAATCCTTTTACAGACCTCAGCTCGTAAGTTTACTCGGCCTGCAAATTTACTCACAAGCTGGATGAGAAATTGCAGAGTTTTCATATTGTGATGTGATATGTATGGAAAGTATTCTCAAGTTCGGGATATTGTACAGAATAGCTTCTTCACTGCAGATTATGAGTATTATATAATGTTGCCCTATCTTAATGCTAAATATTCGATTTTTTAATATATGGTATTAGAATATAATGGCCCACAAACATGTCATGTTGTGTGATCTCAATTATATTTACGCATATTGTTACTATTCTTTTATTTGCGTTACTGGGTGTGTGAATTTATTACCTGGTGATCAAGAGAGAAATCACACCTGATAGAGCTTCTGATTGTTAATTTTAAATAGCTAGATTCAGATTCTAGCTAAATATCAACTTAATATTTTAATTTATATATTAAATTTAAATTAAAATAATATCGTTTAAAGGCTGGGCCCTTTTACTATGTTTAAAACGTTTATGAAGGAATAGACGTTACTTATAGGGCCTGCCGTATATTTGATTATCTTCTTTGGCACCAAGATAAATGAAACATGTGGTTCCAGATCGGGGCTGACTCAGGGAGAAGACACCTATATACATGGCTCACCTTGTCATTTATTAATCATCGAAAATACTCTTGCAAATCAAGTCTGCTCAAACAACGAATTTTCTCAGCAAGCATCTGATCTTTCCCAGGTGAATGCTATCTTGATTCAACAGCAAATACATACTGTGATTTGCTCTAACAGTGGATATGCAGCCATAGCAAACTCACCTACATGCAACGAATCGATTCATGCTCACAGCGCACTGATTCATATACACAGCAAGTTGATTCTTATGCACAGCAAGCTGATTCTTACACTTAGCGAATGGATTCATGCAGACAGCGAGTTGATTGATTCATACACACAATCATCTATCATTTGGTCTTCGGATTGATTGATCAGAGATCAGTACATCTTGGAGATTTGTTGCTGCAGTTGCATCTAGATGATATCTCCTTCATTGATGACTTACTTGGTGATTACATTTGATTTGCTTCATTGATCTTCGATCCCCAGCAAATCTGGAATTGTATATCCAGTTAAGAGGTCTGTAACTGTAACCTTGTGAAGTAATAATAAAGATCTGGATTTGAATGCTGGGTTTTTCCTCCAAGAGGGAGGTTTCCCAGGGTAACTTCTCTGTGTTTTTATGTCATTTACTTGATTTGTTTGTTTAAGCATTCTAACTTAATTGTTCATTAGATCTGATCACTGAATTTTAACACCGATTTCAATATTCTGTAAATAAATATGTCCGTAAGAGGGGTTTGTGCAAAGCATCTTGACTAAGACTTACGTTCTGTGGAAATGCATCCACGCCCCTTAGCGTCACATCCCCTCATTACCTTCCCCCTACTATTTTACTCTTCAACTACTCCCTTGATTTTTAGGTCTTCAGTATTTGCACATTTCCCGTCCCTCCAAAGGGAAGTGGTGGAACACAGAGACTCAAGACTCTGTTGGAAATTTACATCGTCCCAATTTTAGACCTAGCATAAATTTACTTCGTTAACTCAACCCAAAAACCTTTCTCATGTGACCCTCTTTTATCACATAGATTTTAGCCACCTAAGAGCTTGAAGATTAAAGATATCTACTCTGATTAAGATAAAAAAGCTAAAGCACGTCAAATTTATTTTACCTAGTCTAATGGAACAAGCTCAAGGAGTAAAAGAATCAAATTTAAATTTATTATATCACGAGATAAATGTAAAAAATACATATAACCTAATTAAATTGAGTTGAAAAGCACACCTGGGAGGAATGAGGAAGGAAGACACGGGAAAAACCAGTGTAAATTTCAGTTTTAGCTCGTTTGGACTCCAAGAGCGAGGGAGGAGGTGTGAGGGTGACAGAGTGTGAATCGTTGGCATGTAGGCAAATGTGTTGCTCCGCTTCTCTGGGCAGCATCTTTGTCTTTAGCTTCTGACGAGAAGCCTTGGGAATGCCAACTACTGATCTCCTCACTGCATTCAGCTTAACAGGCCGAATGCGGAGAAAAATTTGTAAATTTAACCCCTGATTCATGTTGGTCGAAGGACGACCACAATTATTGTTCTCCGCTGAATTTTCTTCTATAGCCGCCAAGACCCCAACTCTATCCGACATTTCTTCAGCTTCTTCCTTTCGAGGGAGCTGGGGGGCCTCTTCTTCAGCCAACTCAGTGGAATGGGCAGGATTTGCTGGCAGAGAATGCTGTTCTGAGGATGGTAAATTCTTGGAAGACTGGGGACGATTCTTCAGAGCAGAGGCTGAGACTGAAGCTGCAGCTGCTAATTTGGCTCTCCTAGGAGGGTTTCGTCTGGCACTGGAGGGAGGGGTTCGAAGCTCCATTTTCTCCACCAGCATTCCTCCTGCTCAACTTCTTTTTGTAATTATGTTTGGCGGGAGTTCAATCTTATTCCAGTTTACTGCAAAACCTTTCGCTTGCGACTTCAAATAGTGCCGAGGGAAGAGGGCCCAATAGTGGTCATGGGTTGTATAATTTAGAGAGATTTTGGGACCTTTTTACTATTTTATAGAAAAATAAAATATATTAAAAATTGGTATTGTGCATGTTTATGAATTATTGAATAATAAATTAAAATGTATGGTCTAAAAATTTACTACAATAGAAACGATTGGTTTTTTAAAAAAGTTATGACAAATAGAATATATATTTTTCAAAATAGATGTCAAGTGTCATTTTATAAAAAGTTGTCAATGTGATTATATGTATAAAAATTATTAATGACATATATTGATGGAGGTGTTAATATAAAGTAGTTCTATATTAAGTGTCATTTGAATAGATAGGTTTATTTGTTTATGTTGTTTCATGTTTGTATTTCTTGAGGAAGAGTTTTATTGATATGATGGTTAGATAGTTTTATGAATCTTTTGTTTATGGTTAGGCTCGTTTAGGGTTCATAATTAGGGTTTTTTTATTTCATCGTCATCATTTTAGCACACCCAATGGGACCATGGTCCTTTTTACTGATTTTGTTTTCACTTGATAAGGTTTATTTTTGTGATTTGCATGTTCAAAAATGTTGGAGTCACTCAATGTTGCACTTTTGATTCTTTGTTTACACCATTTTGAACCATTTTTCTACATTTTTTAAATTCTTGCGCTTTTGAATAGGGTTCTTGCACATGTGATTAATTTTTATTTTTATTTTTACTTTTGATGCTTCTTCCTATGCTTTTGATCTTTGGGGTTTCATAGTGACTTACAAGCTCTCTGTTTGTATTCTTCGTTCTCACTTTTCTACATTTTTTTAGTTCGTGTGCTTATGATTAGGGAACCTACACTTTTGATCAATCTTGTTGCACTTTTGATTTCTATGTGCTAATTGGTTACTATTTTGTAGGATTGCTAGTCTTGTGCCTATGATCCACCAGTCCTACGCATTTGGTTTTTATTTGTGCACTTTTGAATCAAAAAGTAGTTATTTTCAGTTTGGTTTTAGTTTTGGACTAACTCCAATGAACTAACAAGTGGTGTGGCTTGCTCTCGTGTGTTGAAGAATTAGAATAAAAATACTAACAATTTTTGGATGCATATTTAGCTTGGTTTTTCATAACTAACTCACACTTTGTTTACTAAATGGTAAATGAATCTTTATTTGTCTTAGATTAACTAACATTTGGTTTGGTGCTTAAAAAGCATCCAAGTGTTTGATGTGTCTAATTTGCTTGCACACTTTGTGTTAGTAGATCCCAGGGTAGAACAAAAGTATCATCTCCCCTTGCTTTCTCTTGGTGGGGAAAGAGGTGCTCACCTAAGAGGATGACCCAAAAGAAGTGTTTTTTTTCAATTTGATTCACTATATATGTTAGTTTGTGATGTTTAGATATTTCATCAACTCCTTATGTGTGGTATTTTAGACCCGCTTGTAGTTGGGGGAGTTACTTTTGAGGGTGGGGAGACCTAACACTAGAATAAACATTAAGTCCCCAAATCTTATTGAATGCCTTAAGTTAGAATCCTCCTTTATTGCCTTAGATCTGATGGTTTTAGTGCAAAGGGATTGTGTCGTCCCTTGAAGTTACTCACTATTTTTGTTCCCTTAGATAAGAGTGAGATATCTTCTACTTTTCATAGGCTATTTATAGCTTTCCAGTGAGAGGGTTGTTGCCACCCAGACGGGGGTACCCTATTCTCATTATCTTTGCTTGATGATATTGCAATATACACCCTCATAAGGGTTGAGCTTTAGAGGTAGATGGAAAATCAAGCTTGAAATGCAAGTTTCATGTACATGGGCCCAATTCATGTCACATTGTAATTCTAACCTTAGGTAGAATGGGATTTATTTGAATTATGATAGACCCATGGAAATTGAGCTTTGAGGAGCCTTTGAACATATACATTACATTTATATTATTTCCTCTCAGGCATTTAGACATTGTGTTCTTGTGCTTGAGTGTTTTCTTATCATAGTTTGTCTTAAATAACAAGTAAACTTTATCAAAATAAGCAAAAATGTTGTTGATGACCAAACTTGTGCTTATGGTTGTTGTTCATATGCATTTGACACTAGAACCTATGCTTTTGATTTTTGTTCTTATGCCTTTAAAATAAAAAACTCAAAATACAGTCATCTTAGTCTATCTGGGCACCATTTTTCATATCTAATCTTTTAGGGTTTTAGTCTTTAGTTCTTGCGTATGCAGCCCATTCCAATTAGGTCATACACACTTTCATATTCATTGTTGGTCAAACAAAATCATTTTTTGATATTTAGGTTGGTTTCTTTGGTCTTCATTTAACCTTTGTTTATCATATCCCCTTTATCGTTTAAGGTTCATCATCCTTGAGTTAGGGAGCACATCAACATCTTTCGGTGGGGTAGCTTGTCATCTCCTACTTTAACATATCCTCTCTTGATCATTTTCCTTTTGTTTATCCACAATAACACAAGTAAATCCTTGTTTACATAATTACATTCAGACTTATAGTTGCCTTGAGTTACATTGGATTTAACTTCATCATATCAAGCTCATTATTTAGTTTCAAACCTATCATTTGGAGTTTAGTATCATGGCCTAATCACATCCAAGTCATATTTATCCCTAGAGTCTTTATTTCATCACAATATTTCAGACTCATATTATTATTTTATCATTTATCTTAGGTTAAAGATCAAAACTATCTCATGTCTCCTAAGACTATATTTCAAACATGAAAAGAAATATAAGAAGGGAAAAAACACTATGAACCCATTGATGAGGAGAAATGTATTAGTATTAATGGTTCGAAAGAGAAAAACCATGAGAGTGATAATGAAGAGAAAAACCATAAAAATAATAATGAAGAGATAACCCAAGAACGTGTAAGGAAGAACTCCATGATTAGACATTCCTTAAGCTACTTAGAGAAGTTTTCAAACGAGACCCCCAACATTTTAACAAAGCCATGGTTGATGAAGGAATATAATACCCATTGGTTTTGACACATCTTTACTTATAGCGTATGACAACATTAGATCTAGTGGACATAAACATACCAAGACACACAATGATGACAAAGTGAAGGATTATTTACAAGGTTTTTAAAAAGATACAAAGTCAACACCTACAAATGATCCTATTTTGGTTGAACTTAGAGCCCTAAGACAAGAATTGGACATTCTCAACAATTTTAAGGCATCATCTCACAAGTTTTCTATTGATAATAGTTGTCCCTATTCTTTAAATCCAAGCATATGAATGTCACCTTTTTCCTAGTAATTTGGAGCTACCAATACTTGACAATATAAAGGAAAAGGAGACCCTAGGGATAATTTGAGATAGTTTTATATTGCTACATTGGAATTAACACTTGAGAAAGTACCATGGAGTGGTTTTCATAAATATTGCATACTATCAAATCATTCGAGAATAGGATGAAAATTTTATTCCACATTGTACCTACAATTGTGAACATGAAATCACTATAATTAGTCTATTCAACACCAAACAAAAATAATGAGAATCCTTTGTGTCCTTTTTACCAAGATGGAGACATTTGACCAAAAGGGCACCATATGACATTTCAGACAAATACTTAATTTATCTCTTTTATCACAATCTAACCACGGAATGGAAAAAGAACTTCATCTTAAATATTTGAATAACTTTGAGGAAGTAGTAGATTGGATTCTAAATTGAAAAAGCCCTCATTAGTGATAGCACTACCAAGATAAATAATGACAAGGACTATGAGACAATATTAAGTTCAAACAACAATATATGACACCCTTTTGGGCTAAAAATAAGATTAATGACGGAGTTGTTGATGCAAAAATAACTAAAACTTCACAACCCATTTACAATCTTAGAGGACCATCCTTGGATAAAAGAAAAGAGAAAAAAAAGAGTTTTTCTAAACAAAATTTTACGCCATTGGGACAATCACTTGATTCGGCATTGAAAGAACTCCTTGAAAATGATCTCATAATACTACCAAAAGTAAGGGAATATAATCCAAAAGTCCAACCCCCGTCGTGGAATGACAATCACTTTTTGTGAATGTCATTGAGACAAAGCGCATAAGACTGACAATTATGATCATCTCCAAGATGTAATAAAAGATCTTATTGATGATGGTAAAATTGCAATCGATCGACAAACTCCTTTTGGTAACTCTGATCACGAGGTGTTCAAGAATCCCCTCCCTAAGAATGAAAAGGATAAAGGGAAAGCCACTAAAACAGGGTTTAAATTATACCAATGCTCAATATGACTATTGCATAAATCACAACAGTGAAGCATATAACTATGTAAATACTCCCATCATAAGAGGTAAAGAAAGTGAATGCAGTATCACCACATGTAGAGGCACAATTACCCTTCAAGGTGCTGATTTCAAATCTAGTACACCAGTTTCGCAATACAACCTTATAGAGAATTTAGGGAAAACATGTGCACAAACAAATTTCTATACTTGAGCTTTTACATCTATCTCTTGAGCATAAATCTATTCTCAACAAAGTGCTTGCCAATTCTATTGTGTCTATTGACTTGCATGTGGATCAATTCTAAGCTATGGTGGGATATATTGCCTCCTCTTATATCATCACTTTCATAGAAAATGATGATTCATCCATGCAAAAATATTGCAACAGACCTCTAAATATTAAAGCTTTCATTCACGGAATTAAGATCAAGTGAGTTTTGATAGATAGAGGAGTGAATATCAATATTTGTACTTTGAAAGTAATCATAAAATTAGGGTTCTCTAAGAATGTAGTAGATTTAAAAAATAAAATTAGCATTAAATCTTATGATGAAGAGAAACGTTCATCTAAGGGATCAGTTACACTACCAATCAAAGTTGTGCCTATGAAAAAGGATGTGGTTTGTCAAGTCATCGACCTCCCTTTAACTTACAATATCCTCCTTTGAAGACCATAGATTCACGCAATGTAATTTGTACCTCGTACATACCATCAATGCATTAAAGTCTCGCATAATGGCATTGAAATTTCCACACTAGGAGATCTAAAACCCTTTATGTATTGTAATAATATAGATCCTAAGTTGTGAAGCGCCTCCTTCTTGATCATATGTTGATCCTAAATCCTTTATAGCTTCCACTTCTAAATCTAATGAGAAAGAGATCAAAGTAAAACTAAAAGAAAAGAGAGTGGGAGAGTATTCCATGAGTCATGCATTTTGCATTGGAAAGTTACCTTTGTCTCCTTGGACTTATGAAAAACTACAAATGACTGAAGTTGTATTGAATACCACTACTATGGTCTAAAAACCAACTATTTTCCCAAAACGAGGAGCACTCTATGATGAATCGGAAGAAGAAGATATCCTTGTTTGGTTGTACAAAGATGAGGACAAGAAAAGAACAAACTGATAAACCTAAAGTTGAGATACCAATAGAACAATATGGAAAAGGAATTAATATATTGGAACAATATGTAATTGATGGGTACAGTCATCTTGGTTTAGAAATGCAAGGCATCCTTGAACTCATACAATCTGATGGTGGATGTAGAGTTCCTCGCTTAGGTTACAATACACTGATTGACAAGATATTAAGTACTAAGTACAACTCAAGTGAGGTAGGAGAGTTCTTTAACACAACATGGGTTGAAGAGGAAGGTAACATCGATGACCTTGATGATTTCATTAACATTTATGAGTACGAGGGGGCATTTACCCTCCAGCTAGTTCACAACCTTTAGCCTAATCATAATCATTTACCTCTTGTTAATTGGAATCATCAAGGACCACCACAAATGGACACATTTCAAAATGATGAAGAAAATAGTAAAATTTATCAGAGCACAAAATTACATACCCCTTGGGCTTCATAGAGTTGGTTTCACTCTAGAACTTAACAATGTAGCTTACTTGAGAGATGGTTTCAACGCTTTCAGTCACAAAATTATAGAAAATATTAAAAGGCATTCTAGTGAAAACTACTTCACAGTGCTATTAGACCCAAAAAAAAGAACTAAAAATAAAGGACACATGCAAAGGTGAAAACCTCTCTAAGGTGCCTAAGTATGGAAGGCTTGACATACTTCCCCGACCATCCTACCATGAAAAATCATCCATGCTGGTCGAGAAAACATTAGCTACAAATTTGGGCACTAAAGATAAACCAAAAATCATACATCTAGCTGAATCATTAAGATCTAAAGAAAGAACAGAAATTATACAATTTTTCAAAGTAAGACCAGCTAATGTTGCTTTCTCCTACACACATATATTATGGCTTTAGCCTAATTTAGTTATACATCATTTGCCTTTGCCACCAGGGGCAAAATCTATAAAGAAGAAGTTGAGAAAAATGCACCTACAAATTGTGCTACTGGTAAAGGTAGAACTAAAAAAATTTCTAGATGTTGGATTCATAAGGCCTATTGACTATGCAAAATGGATCTCAAATCTAAAAATAGTTTCAAAATCCAATGGGAGTGTTCATGTTTGCACAAATTTTAGGGACTTAAAGAAATCTTTTGCTAAAGATGAATTCCCACTTTTGAACACTGACATAATAGTGGATCTAACAGAAAGACACAAAATATTATCTCTCATGGATGGTTTCGTAGGTTACAATCATATCAAATTTTCTCCATAGGATTAACTTAAGACAACATTCACTTGTCTCTGGGGAGCTTTTTTCTGGAATGCCATGCCCTTTAGATTGAATAATGTTAGTGCTACTTATCAATGTGTAATTACCTGCTATATTTCATCACTCTATGCACATGTATATGGAAAACTATGTGGATGATTGCTTGGAAAATCCGACACTAGAGCTGGACATTTGGAAATATTGGATAAGATCTTCACATGATTGGAACAATATAAGGTGCGACTAAATCAAAATTAATGAGTTTTTGGGGTAACCTCTAATAATATCATTAGATACACGGTCTCATTTAAGGGAATTGAAGCTAACCTTGCCAAAGTTAAAGCTATACTTGAAATGCCTCTACCAAAGAACACTAGTAAGTTGAGATCATTACAAGGAAAACTATAATCTATTCGCTATTTTATAGCACAACAAGAAGATAAATGCTAGTCTTTTCAACATGTGTTCCATAAGAATGTTCTATTTGGATGGGATGACAAGTGTGAGCAAGATTTTCAAAAGATCAAAGAATACTTGATATCACCATTAGTGTTAGTACATCCTAAAAGTGATAAGTGCTTATTCCTTTACATATCAACAACTACCATAGCATTGGGGGCACTTTTGGTACAACACAATACAAAAGGAAATGAGTGTGATATCTATAATATCATTTATACCCTAGTAGGATATGAGTTGAATTACACTCTTATGGAAAGGGCATGCCTTGCCATATAGTCTTTGCTCACAAAATTTGTGTCATTTCATGCTCACATATCAGAAAAATACCATCACAAATATTTATCCCCTTAAGTAACTCCTGAATAAAGCTACCCTTACAAGGAGGTTAGCTAAATGGGTGATGATCCTAAGTTAATTTGATATTGAGTATGTAGAAAGAAAAGAAACAAAAAGATAAATTATAGGAGATTAACTTTCAACCAAAAATTAGGCAAAATAAGAAACTAAAATCTACTTATCGACTTCTTGTAGTCCTTTGGCCACTCGAATCATCACATGTGCTCAAACGGGTGTATCGTCACTAGAATGCTTGACATCATGCTCATTGCCTAGCTCTCCTATCCCTCTAAGCTCTTCACCTTACTCTCCCCTTGGACCTTTAAGTGCAAAAGAACCAAACGACCCCTCTCACCTCTTATTTATAGGAGTAGAAACCCTAATTACTCAAGCTAACCCTAAGTAGTTATAATAGATCATCATAGTTTCAATGAAGTTCTGGGGCCTATTTGAGGCCACTTTTACCTAATTTTTATGTATTTTTGTTGAACACCTGATATACTAAGAGGGGAGGGGTGAATCAATATAACCTTGAAAAACTTAAAGCACTTGACTAATTTACCATATAACATATTTCAACTTTGTTGAAAAGGAAATAACAAAAAGTAAACACATAACACTAGATTTTTTTTCGTGGAAACCCAAGAACGGAAAAACTAGTGAGAGGGTTAACTCTCAAGTATTATGTAATAGTGTATTAGTCGATATGCTATTATTGGTTGAAAATGACCGGATTCCATCATGTCGAATGCCTGAATATTCGTCGAAAATAATTTTTATCCTCATTTTAGTAATAAACTAGGTTTTTATAAAAATGTTATTTAAAATGTGTGATTTCCTAAATGTGATACGAGATCTTTTGTTGACTGTCACCGACGATTTCAAGATGTTTTGCGGTGTTAATGTTGGGTAAGTACAGATGAGCGTAAAAGGATGGATGTCAGCAATCAGAGTGCTTATGTAATAGTTTAATGTGTTGTTTGTATCAAGGTTGTCACAAGCATAAAATGATATGTTTAACCTTCACACATGTCTTCTTGTCTTTCTCCACTGCGAAAGAAGAGAAGGGGAAAAAAACAATTCTACTGGTATGTCATGGCTAATCTCCAAGTTTAAAAATTATATTCAAGAGAGTTGAAAATAATATAGATAAACCTAATTTAATTAATTAGTACTTGTAAAGGTGATTGCATATCTGAGTTAGATTGCATTTATTTTCCCATGGAAAAGACATTTTTGTATTGGGAAGGGGAAAAATAAAAGAACACGATAATGTTCATCTCCTCTCGTACTTCCAAACTGCTACCAGTTGTGTCATCCACCATGCCTATTGTCAGAGGAATTTATTTCTCCACCTAACTACTTCACCCACATGCAAATCATTTCACACAGTAACCAGATCTGCAATGACACGTTTGCGTTATTTCTTCATAATGTAATTTCACAGATTTCATGGATTTATTGACACTATTGTCTATCACTTAATTTTGTTTTCAATATATTTCCACATCTTATTGTACTTGTCGTAGGCAATATACTATTGCATTCACTTGTGCACAATTGTCAATTAGTTTTGCAACAATCAACCAATCATAATCACTCTTTTTTCATTGTTGGAATATTTCTATTGTTTAAATATTTATTTACTAATTAAATATATCATATAAATTACTTATCTCCATTATAATTGGTTCAATTGATTTGGTCTTATAGGACCCCTTTTTCGGAGGCTTGAAGTTTTTTTCGCAAGATTTGTGAAATACAAATGTTAAAAACAAAACTTAACAAATAAATTATCACACCAAACTTTCATATTTTATTCACCGAGGAAATATGACTATATTTATGTACTATAATATGATTATTTTATTTCCATTTTCTTTTATTTTCATAACACTAAAAAATTAATATTAAATTCACATAAAAATTATATATACAAATATATTAAGAAAAAATTAATTCCTTTTTTAATAGTTGAATTCACTGCTTGTAAATTCCTTTTAAACTGTCTTATGACTTGATGTAGTTTTTTTGTACAAGAGATCTTCATTTTTTTAACTTCAATCACCTTCCCTAAAATAACTCTCGCTTAATTATAATTTGATAAAAAATATTACTTGAGTTAGGATTTATCAAAATTTTATTCATTTATTTTTATTTTCAAAAGATATATAACATTATTTATATTAATTTTTATTAAATAACCATTAATTAAAATATACTAATATTTATAATAAAATTAGAATTAAATTTATAGTTATAATTAATTAGGCAAGTACAGGGCACTATGTGGCACTTTGTTTCATAATGGGTTGAATTTGAGTCCTATGTGATCGTGCTAAAACGTTTTAACAGATAAATACAGTTCGCAAAATTTCAACTTTATTGAATAAGTTTTTTAGTTTCCTATATTATATAATATTATAATAATTATAATTTATAAAAAAAAACAGTAATCAAGCATTCGTTAAGTCTTGAAGATGTTCGGTTGAATTTAGCCCTAGGTCAACATCAAAATTTATATGTTAAACAACATAGTGCTTTATATGAAAGAATATTACATATTTATAAAATATTAATATAAAATTAAATAAACTACTTTACAAATACATTACAATAAACAAAATAAAACTCATACTATATCCCAAAGGACTACTTTCTATCAATTTGAAACCCCAACAATAAATAGAAATTGTAACTTTATATAAGAAACTCTTTAACACAGAAATAAATTGTTTTATTTCAAATGGATTACATTTTGTAGTATATCTTTCACTTACAGTGGGTGTCAAATAAATAATAAATTGTTACAATAATAGAGAAATTTAAAAATACATAAATAATTATTAGGAAAATTCATATATAATAAATTTTAAAAGTATGTAATGAATGATTATTGTTATATTTGTTTATGTATAAAGTTTATAAATGTTGTTTATTTAATTAATAGATATGAAATTAATAGAAGTTTAAAGTAATTATTTAATTAACAATATTATTTAAATAACTATTTGACCTAAATCATTATGATTATTTTATATTTATCATCAATTTATTGTTATTATCATTCATTTAATATCATATCAAATAGATCATAACGCCTGATAATTTGAACACTCTCTTAAGAGATAGTAATAAATGTATGCAACAATATAAAGACATGCCTACATTGTCTTTGCATATCCACATTATCTTCATGTGATGCAATGTATTTAGAAAGAAGGATAATCTCATAGTTTAGAGAGAATAGGGAGCATGACAAGATTGAGCTTAATTTGAGTTTAAAAAATAAGTTTTATCTAAACATATTATCCTACATAATTTGAAACATTGAACATTGTAATGTTATTTTTTACACACAAATTTGTTTCTTTTATATTAAAAAATAAAAAATAGGATATATAAACTCTAATACTTTATTAAAAAATATATTAGAAACATATAAGACATATTACCTTCCAAATTTAAATTGAATGGTTTTTATAAACTATAATTTAGTATATATATTAAATATAATAGATCTTATTTCCCAATCTCTTATGAGGATTGTTGATGATGCTACTCCTGATAGAGTGCCCTTCTGGTTTGAGAAGATGTGGTTATGTAAGCAGGGGTTTATGGATCTATTAGCCCAATGGTGGAACAATGCACCTAAGCGATCGGGTAATGTTGTCTTTCACCTTTTTAAGAAATTACAATTCTTGAAAGAATGTCTCAAAGTATGGAATCGTGAAGTGTTTAAAAACATTTTTGATGAAAAATTTAGACTGGAAATGGAGTTAGCAAAGGTTAATGAATTAACCATGAATGGAGGCATGGATACTAAGATCTTTAAATAGGAAAAAGAATTGAAGGAACAATATAATGAAGTATTGGAAAGGGAAGAGATATACTGGCGCCAAAAATCAAGAGAGTTATGGTTACGAGAAGGTGACAGGAACAATAAATTTTTTCATAACTCAGTCAAGGGTAGGAGATCCCTCAATAAAATTGTCTTCATAAAAGACCATCAGGGAAATGTGTTAACTGATCCAGCATCGATAAATGCAAAATCAGTAAGCTTTTTCTCCTCTATTTTCAATCAAAATGTCAGGGGCTGCCCGAGGATTCAGAATTTTTAGGAGTCATCCCAACAACAATATCAAAGGAACATAATCACCAGTTAATGAAGGCTATATCACTGAAAGAGTTTAAAGTGGCTTTATTCAATTTAGGGAGTGATAAGGCTCCAGGTCTGGTTTTTTCAAAAGGCTTGGCACATTATAGGTGTAAGATCTAAAATGAAGGTTTTATGAAAGTGGGTTTATTTAACATAAAATACCTTACATTTGAATGTGTTATGGGGGTAAATAAGATGTTATCAATCTATCCTTAGATATGCAAATGAAAGATCCAAATTGATTAACCCAAAAGAAAGGATCAATGCATAAATGAATCAACCATTTGGAAACAAGAATAAAGGAGAAAGATCTTAAGTATATATTTATTTAATTGGATGTGAAATAAATTTAGATTGATTGATAACCTTAATTGAATTGAATAGGAGAAATGTACTAACCTTGAAATATTGCAGATCTGAAGAATGCTGTTTTCTGAAGCCTATGTTGATTTTCTGGAAAATCTGAGACCAGAACTAGAATACAAACACAGAGACAAACAAAACCCATAAATCTTTTTCTGTTCTGACATAGTTGCGATTTGTACCCTCAAGTCAATGTCACCATTGGCTAGAATTTCTGATTGCACCCTAGGGTAGAATCGACCTAAAAAGTCTCAGACTGAAATTCTATTTTCGGATCCCGAAAGTTTGCCGAAAAGGGTATGCGAATCTCTGTCCCAATCTACTGTTCCAAACATGCACCTGCAAGAAAAATGGTTTGTTTGTTGGGGGAAGGGGTTTTCCTTGGTCAAACCCCGGTTTTGGAATTAACCTCAAATATACAATTGAAATTGCAGGAATAAACAAAGTAAATGAAACAATTCACCTTGCTCATGTAAAAGGTCCTTGTGGAGGATTCAAATCCTTGAACCCACAAGTATGGATGCACCAAATAGTTGTAGAATGTAGAATGTAGAGCGTAGAATGTAGAATGTAGGATGTCTTTAATCAATTGCTTGTAGATCTTCAACACCAATCTTGAATGGGTTCTTGAATTGGAAGAGGCTTGGAGGAATGTGGATGAAGAAATCTTCAACAAAAGGGCTCCATGGAGCTTGAATCCTTCAATGGCCACCAATGGATCTCCTTGATGAATTGGATGCTTGAGAAGTGCTTGAATGCTTCAATGGATTATTGCTTGCTTCAAGTGCCTTATGGATCATGATTAGAGAAAATGAGATGAGAAAACTTCCTTTTATAGCAACCTAGGGCACAATCTTCTAGAGAGGCCTACATAGGAGAATTAAATTCTCATTAGACCTATACTAATAGAAGTGGACCTATATTAAATAAAATTTAAGAATCATTTCTCCAAATACCAAAACAGCCAACCCAGAAGCAGGAATTAACTCTTTCCAAAACCCAACATCCGGAAATTCTGGAAATCTAGGATTTGGACCAAAAGTCAGAAAAAGGTCGATTGTGACCTAGGTCGAGGTCAAGGTTTTCCTTGACCTAGTTCAAGGTCGATATCATCCTTGACCTAGGTCAAGGTTGAGGTCAACCTTGACCTAGATCAAGGTCGAGGTCGACCTTGACCCAAAAAGGTCGACCTTGACCCTGAGGCCAAAATCCCAGTTTGGAGTTCAGGAGTGTTAGAAATAGGCCAAAAAAAGTGGGAAATGGGGCAGAACAGGGAGGAAAGCCAGATCCAAGTCAGAGACCCATTCAAGGTGCTTAACATGACCCCGAACCACTTACTCGGAGGGCTAAACCAGTCCAAAATGGAAGTGCTTCCACTTTCTGATGATATATTTAGCCCCCACTTTAGTAAGAGCATGGACTCGACGCAAACTCTTGGTAAAGGATATCATGAAGAAAAGATAATCTTATTAAAATCAAAAGGGACAAAGGAATCCTCAAGCCCCTAGGAACTTAAGTCTTTATCAACCCTAAGATCATGACAAGAGAGACATCACCGTTTAAAGAAAAAGAGAGAGTGTGTGATTACCTTGCCCAGTAAGATGTGTGTATCTCATTGTGAACCACAAAAAGGATAGGATGGCCCACCGAGAAAGCACTTGATAGTCACCCCATAAAGTTGTGCACCTTCTGGCAGCTTTGTGCATGTATGTAGCGCGTCTTCTGATGAATTTTATGAAGTACCCATGGATCCCTATATCACCATGGAATACATTTTTAAAATGCGTATCTCTTCAGGATTTAGCAACTTATGTGCATTACCTTCTGAGGAATTAGCATATTTAATTGTAATTGAATACGTATCTCTTCAGGATTTAGCAACTTATGTGTGTTACCTTCAGAGGATTTAGCATGCTGAGAAAGAAAAGGTTAGAACAAAAATGCAATAATATAGAACGAGGGAGGCCATATAAATGCCCCCTCCTTAAGATGGCAAAATACATACTATTTTGACATGTTAAGGAAAGAAAAGCTCAAGGATAAAGTCTTCTTCAACATCAAGACAATATCCATTGACAACACCCAGTCCAAGCCAAGAAGGTCACGACTCCTATGAGGCCATGGAAGGGACGAATGCAAAGAGATATCATGCAAGAAGTGAAAAAGTAACCCTTGTGAGGGATAGCACACAATTCAGTTTCCAAGGTGAGATTTATCAACCATGGAAACCCAATGTCAAAAAATGAAATAGGTTATAATCAAGGACATAGATCCTCAATAGAAACCAACATTTTCATGTATGATTGGATATCACATAATAGATAGATATTGCTTAACCAAGGGAAAAGTGGATCCCAAAAAGTCAGAAAAGAAGGGGATGGAATCCTTGCCCCCCAAGCATAGGAACAAGGATGAAAGGAGACCTATTATATCGCTCACAACACTATGCAAGACAACGAGCCCCCAAAGATTAGGCTATCATTGTTTACATAATGTGGAGCTCCATAATAGGAACATAAATTTTATTTAGAGAAAACATTATTGAAATACAACTCATTGCCACATGATATATAAATAACTTTACTATCAATGAGCTACCTAATCTTATAATGTAAATCTTGAAATTCATTAGTAGAGTGATCATGAAATCTATGATACAAACAAAAAGGAAGAATCTTCAAGTGTGGACTATGTTTCTTTTTGCGCTTAGGTCTAGTAATCATCTCAGCACGAAGGAGTTTAGACAAAAGAAATTCTTGGTCAAATTTCTTCCTAGGGTCATCATGTTTTGAAGTGTTATTTGAGATATTGGTAACATTGATGTTTTGTTGAGGATTAAATCCCAATCCATAAGAATGCTCATGCCCCCCATTCTGTAAGGGCATTTGAATTCCTTGTTT
>MU225576.1:83399-94478 GCA_018584345.1 Thuja plicata | reverse complement strand
CTGTAAGGGCATTTGAATTCCTTGTTTATGCTTACCACATCCTTGACTATGGAATCCTTGTTTAACTAGTAAATGATAACCAAGACCATAAGGAGAAGCCATATCAGAAGGAGTCAATGGAACTTCAGTAGTCACTATGTCATTACTAGTAGGTTTGACAGATTCATAGTGGGTAGAATCAGTGAAAAAATTATTACGAAGGGCATTATAAGTAGAAACAAAAACTCTTTGTTTAAACTCTCTTTGTTGCTTCATAAAATCAAGATCAAAAACCTTATACTCTCCAATAAAGCTAGGATTAAAATCGAGGTTTCCCCAATCATCTCCAGGAAGAGCATTAGAGGAAGAAGGATTACTATTAGGAATAGGAGTATCGTGGGTTTGAATATTCAAACAATGATTTGGCACATCATCCGCATGAAGTGTATATATCTTATTTTTGTGAATAAAATTGACTTAACGATGAAGGGTGGAAGGAACAACATGCATCTCATGCAACCAAGGTCTACCCAAAAGGAGGTTATAATTAAGAGGTCCATGCATAATATGAAAAGGAGTATTTAGGATAACCAGACCTACTTTGATAGGTAAGGTAATGATGCCCAAAATTTTCTTTGCGATATTGTCAAATCCACGAATAGGGACATTATCAGGTTGAATAGTTGAAAGATCGACTTTAATCACTTTGAGCAAGTCCATGCTACAAATATTAAGCCCAGATCCATTATCAATCAAGGTCCTATGAATGGTACTCTTATTGATAGTAACAACAACCATAAGAGCATCATATTGATTATGTACTTCTTTAGAAGGTAAATCCTATTAAGTAAATACGATGTCAGGAGGACCTGGGGTAGAATGCATGCACTGTAAGAAGGCATTGATGTTCTCTTGATTAGGAGGTAGAGTTGGAAGAGTTGCTAGAGCTTTTTGCAAGGCTTCATGGTAGGTACGTGAAGTTTGAAAAAGATTCCATAAAGAAATCTTGGTAGGGGTTTGCGCAATTGGTTTATCAAATCATACTCCATGCTAGGAAGACGGGGTGGAGGAGGAATAATGGGTTGATAAGGTGGTAAAGAAGCTGAAACAGTAGGTTGAGAATTATTCCATGTGCGATAAGCATGTGAAACATAATTTGTGTTATCAAAGAAATCCAAAGGATCTCTAGGTTTACCCATAATAGTCATCCGAGGACATCCTTTTACCATCATCAAATGTATAGGGAATAACATTCTAGGTGCCTCAATGTTGCAAATAGAGGAGTACGAAGGGAACTATGCACACACACTATTGTAAAGGTCAATTGGAGAAGTTGTAGAGGAGGATGAAATAGGAATAGGATCAATGGAGATCGCATTCAAACCATTTTCATTCTCACTTCCATGTACCTCATTAAGGGATTTATTCTCTTGTACAATAAAATCTTCATCAAAGTATTCAAAACAAGATTCATACATGTTGAACACAATAAAATTACAAGCAAGTAAATGTTTTTGTGTTTTTAAAGAAATTTTATACTTTTTATGTATTTTTGGAATATAAATGCAAGAGCATAAAAGAAAAACTACTTTTAAATGCATGTAAGATCTAAAATGAGGGGGGGGGTTTATTTAACATAAAAGACCTTACATTTGAATATGTTATGGGGGTAAATAAGATGCTATCCTTCTATCCTTAGATATGCAAATGAAAGATCCAAATTGATTAACCCAAAAGGAAGGATCAATGCATAAATGAATCAACCATTTGGAAACGAGAATAAAGGAGGAAGATCTTAAGTATCCACTTATTTATTTGGATGTGAAATAAATTTAGATTGATTGATAACCTTAATTGAATTGAATATGAGAAATGTGCTAACCTTGAAATATTGCAGATATGAAGAATGTTGTTTTCTGAAGCTTGTGTTGAGTTTTTGGAAAATCTGAGACTGGAGCTGGAATAGAAACACAGAGACGAACAAAACCCATAAATCTTTTTCTATTCTGACATAGTTCTGATTTGTACCCTCAAGTCAATGTCACCATTGGCCAGAATTTTAGATTGTACCCTACGGCAGAATTGACCTAAAAAGTCTCAGACTGAAATTCTATTTTTGGATCTTGGAAGTTTGTCGAAAAGGGTATATGAATCTCTATCCCGATCTAGTGTTCCAAACTTGTACCTACAAGAAAAAGGGTTTTTTTTTGGGGGGAGGGGTTTTCCTTGGTCAAACCCCAATTTTGGAATTAACCTCAAATATACAATTGAAATTGCAAGAATAAACAAAGTAAACGAAACAATTCACCTTGCTCATGTAAAAGGTCCTTGTGGAGGATTCGAATCCTTGAACCCACAAGTATGGATGCACCAAATAGATGTAGAATATAGAATGTAGAATGTAGGATGTCTTCAATAAATTTCTTGTAGATCGTCAACACCAATCTTGAATGGGTTCTTGAATTGGAAGAGGCTCGGAGGAATGTGGATGAATAAATCTTCAACAAGAGGGCTCCATGGAGCTTGAATCCTTCAATGGCCACTAATGGATCTCCTTAATGAATTGGATGCTTGAGAAGTTCTTGAATGCTTGATAATGAATGAATGCTTCAACGGATTAGTGCTTTCTTCAAGTGCCTTATGATTTCATGGTTATAGAAAATGAGAGGAGAAATCTTCCTTTTATAGCAATCTAGGGCACAATCTTCTAGAGAGGCCTACATAGGAGAATTAAATTCCAATTAGACCTATACTCACAGAAGTGGACCTATATTAAATAAAATTTAAGAATTGTTGATCTGAAGACCAAAATAGCCAACCCGAAAGCGAGAATTAACTCTTTCCGAAACCTGACATCCAAAAATCCTGGAAATTTGGGATTTGGACCAAAAGTCAAAAAAAGCTCAATTGTGATCTAGGTCAAGGTCAAGGTTGTCCTTGACCTAGGTCAAGTTCAAGGTCATCCTTGAACTAGGTCAAGGTTGTCCTTTACCTAGGTCAAGGTCAACCTTGACCCAAAAAGGTTGACCTTGACCCTGAGGCCAAAATCCCAGTTTGGAGTTCAAGAGTGTCAGAAACATGCTGGAAAAAGTGGGAAATGGGGCAGAACAGGGAGGAAATCCATATCCAAGTCAGAGACCCATTCAAGATGCTTGATATGACCCCAAACCACTTACTCAAAGGGCTAAACTAGTCCAAAATGGAAGTGCTTCTATTTTTCGACGATATAATAGGCAAAGAATTGCATGCAGTGCTGGAAGATTCAAGACTAAAAGGAACCCTGTTTAAAGATTTTAACAACACTTTTTTATCTCTCATCCCCAAGAAAGGGAAAAAGGCATCGCTGTTGATAGAGGACTGGATCCAGTTACTCACTTACAATTCATTGATGACACATATCTGATGGGGGAGGCATCGACAAGAGAAGCAAAGGCAATAAATAAATATTTGGAACTGTATAGTAAGGCATCAGGACAATTCATAAATTGGGAAAAGTAAAAAATCTTTTTCTTTAATACACCCCTCGATGCAACATCATATATGCATAATCATGGGAATGAAGGCAGGAATGCTACCAAGTAAGTATTTGGGGATTCCTTTGTTTGAAGGTTCCTCTAAATAAAACCTTTGGAAAGATCTAATTGATAGTTGTGTGAAGAGGATGGAAAGCTGGAAAGGTAAATGGCTCACATATGCAGGCCATATCCTTATGCTGCAATCAGTCATTTTTTCCATTCCAACTTTCTCTATGAGTTGTTTGAAGATCCCCATAAACATTCTAAGGTATATCGAACAAAGAATGAGACATTTTTTTTGGAATGGCGGACAGGAGGAAACAAAAATCCCTTTAGTGTCTTGGGAAACTATCTGCAAGCCAAAGAAGAAAGGTGGGGTTGGTCTTCAAAAATGGCACTTGATCAATAAAGACCTGGGGGCAAAATTAGTCTGGGAGATCTATTCTAAATCTTCTCAGCTATGGGTGCAAATTTTGAAAAGTAAATATTTAGACTCAATGGAGAACAAGTGAATCTTCATAGTTAGGTATCCCCCAAAGGGGTCTGCCATTTGGAATTTCATCTTATAATGTAGGCTAGTGGTCTGTAATCATTTAACCTGGTAGATTGGAGATGGTACAGAGGTTGCATTTTGGGATGACTCCTAGAATGGGAAGCTGATGATAGCAAAAGATAATAATTTAGTTGACCTTATTAGGATTATATAAAACACATGGGACAATGACAATGTTAATTTGTTCGATAAAGAGTTTGTGGTTGATGAGAAGTTCATATTTCATATCACTGGTCTTTTGATGAAAGGTATGAAAAATTTTAAGGATAGGAAGGTTTCAGATAAGGATGTTAAGAAGTTTCCTAAGGATGAAAAAGAGAAGGAATTGTTGGTGAAAGGTGGCAATACTTACTATGATTGTGAGCATATTAAACCCCTGTGGCATGAAGTTTTGAAGCCAATTATGGAATATTTTACCTTATATGGTAGATATTTTAGGGTTCATTGTTATCATTTTGTGTTGTTGTATCATTTCAAATATAGGGATTTTATTTCCTTCCTGTATTATCTACTCTCATCCCTTAGTTCTAGCATAAAGGAGCACATGAAGAACCCCAAAACTTTGGTTCTTCACGAAGGACTAATTTTTTTAATTTATGAGCATTGTCAGGCTAGGGATCCTGGAACCCCTCAAAGCCTATAGCTACTACTAAGGAGCCTGAGAAGGAGAAGTGTGAGGGGCTTGAGTAGGGAAGGGATACTAAGAAGCATGATGATGATTCTCCCACCCCTCCAGCTAAAAAGCCTAAAGTTACCCCTAAGAAGAAGGTTGTTGGCACCCCTAAGGCCATGAATTTAGAGGAAGAAAAAGGCATAGAAATAGATGAGTAAGATGGATTTTATTGTGCCCCTACTCCTCTGGTTAGAAAGAAAAAATTGGCCACTAATAAGGCCAGCTCTTCCAAAGCCAGGAAAATCATGAAGGAAGAAGGGATGGAAACTGAGGAGGAAGAGGAAGAGTGTGTTGGACCTTTGCCCTCTAAGAATAATTTTGCAACTAAGATGGCTATAGGGGAACTCAGAAAAGTCAGTCCTAAGGGTGTGGGTTTGGCTTCTCCTTGTCCTGTGAAAAGAAAAGAAGGTAATAATGTTGATATTGTGAAAGGGTCCCCTGGTTTTGAAGCTGGAAGAGAGAACAAAAATGAGGCGGGTAAGGGTAAAGTTCCCATTTCAGTGGACTATGAGATCTCTATTTATCATGAAGTGCTCATTTCACCGTATAGTTTTGAAGAATCTAAGGAAGGTTTTGAGGAAGCTAATTCTCTTCCCCACAAGAAGGTAACTATGAGGGCCTCTTCTGTGGAATTGTGGTTTGATGTATTTGAAGACAAAGGGGAGGTTACTCCTGGGATTTTGAAAACTTCTAAGGCTAGCTCCTTGTATAATTTCAGGGCGATGAGATGGGCCTTCCATGAGATAAAAAGTTTGAATCTTAATTGTCATGTCCTATTTGCTAAAGTGGAAGAGATTCAGTCAAATGGTGGGTCCAAAGAGCCCTAGTCGGCCCATTCTTATGATCAATACTATGTTCTTTGGACCTTTGATGATAAAAAGTTGATGATGGACTATATGGATGCTGACAGTAAGGCTAGAGAGATGTTGGAAGAAAAGTTGGAAAATCTAAACCAGAAGGTGGATAAAACTGATGTCACCCTTAAGAAGATCTTGGATCACAATCATGACAACATGAAGGTTTCTGCTAAGAACATGAGACCCCTAGTCATAAAATTGGAGACTGATCACCAAGATAAAGGCTATTGTTAACCTTGATCACGTTGGTGAGGTGGTTATTAGAGACGCTCAAGGTCCAAGAAAAAGAACAAGAGAAAGCACTAGAAGAAGGTTGTTCATTTACCCTAGGACATTCAGGAGCTTAAGAACTTTGCTTTGAAAATGAGCCACTTGGAAGAGGAGGTCGCTGCAACCTTGAAGAATCTTGGTTAACTTTGTCTATTTTTTTTGTCTTTGTTTCTATTAGTGGTTCTCTGTTGGCTTTCAGTTGGCTGTCTGTTGGTGAGGGTTAGTTTTTTTTTTTTGCTGGTTTGATATTTTGTCTTGTTATTTTTGTTGGAGGATTTTTTTATAAAGGGTTTTAGGTCCCTTCAAAACCTATTTTTGTTGTAATAAAAAACTTTGTTGGATGAGTACTCGATGGGTATATCATATTTATTTTGTGAGTTTGACATTGCATATTTAGAGGACTCGCTTGAGGGCTTATCTCTCTTTTTTTTTATAATAATTACACTACAACCATTATTACACCTCCTTGATATCTTTGGAGATTGAAGTTCACGAGTTTCCAATTTGTCTTTATATATCATTTTATTTTATTAGGGTATCACCTGATCATGTAGTAGAACACTCTAGCATGGAGACACTTGGTTTTTTTTAGAGACACCCATCATGATACTTATTCCCCCATATCAATTCTTGAAGTTATAGTTTCTTCTACAATTTTTATCCTACTTGTTTATTCCCAACTAGAGGCGTCAAGCATTGAATTCTCATTTACATTTGAGAGTTTTCCATTGGCATAGGAGATACTTCATTATGAGGTGATATATAGTCTCAATCTTTCTCTCCCATGAGGGATATTGATTTTATGTTTATGTTGGATATATTTCTTGAAGAGTCGTGCTATTTCCTTTAGTTCTCACTTATTCTATCGTGCATGTTCATGATTATTATTTTCTTGTATAATTTCCTCTTTTGGAGGGGGGTTTTACCGATAGGTTTTTTCTGTAAATACTCCATTTATATAAATATAATTTATAAATGGGTACTTAACATGGCCTGGTAGTTAGGACCCATATTTGTATATTTAAATCACTTGTATTTTCTTACTTCTTCCTAAGTTACACTCAAGGGGGTGTTAGTGTGACTAGGGTTATCACCTATATTGTTTCCCCTTCGTAGACTGAACAAGACACATTACCTAACTAGTTATTAATTAGGTCTTATTCTCACATGTTAAGTTTATTTGGAGACTAGGAATCTTTTTTAGAAGGTACTGGCTTTGTCATGTGGTCTTATCACTAGTTGTCTTACATTATAGGGTTAGTGCACTTATCATGGTATTGTCTAATCCCACCTTTGAACCTTGCCTATATAAATAAGGTCTCATATGTAAATCATGTATCAATATAATCATTTTACATCTATTATTGCATATATATGCTCTTTCTTTATACTTTTTTCTTTAGAAGGAAGCTTTGGTTGCAAGTGATCTTGGAGGCTTGTGTCCTTGAGTGAATCTAACATCTTGTCCTAGTAAATACCTTTATTTTGTGTAAATCGAGTTGAGATTATGCTTAAATTTTAAACACTTCACATATACGCATTACAACCTTTTATATTGTACTTGTAGGTTCTTAAAAAATATATCCAAAGGGATGAGTACACATATGATTTGCATTCACTATTTTTTATTTTACAAATATCTGTATTCTTTGGGTGTTTCAAAAATATTTATTTCTCATGTTGGTTGTGTAACTTTACTTTGAAATTTGTTCTCCCAATATCTCATATGCAAATTAATGTAGGAAAAAGTTGAAGGTTAAAACTTGTATATCCATGTTTTTGATTAAGGTAACAACAGGTTTTGAAGGGGCCCCGAAACCCTTTACATAGCACCAAAATGATAGACAATAAAGGAAACTTATATATCCATGTTGACTTGGTTGTCTTTAATGTATTGATTAGTGTTTAAGATTATCTATTTTGAATGACAACTCAAAAACTGTGACACTTAGTTTTAGAATGTCATCATGAATGATCCCTAAAATCCTTAAGTTTCATAAATGTTCTATTTTCCCATCTTAGTTCAAGTACACAGAGTTGTGGAGTTCATCTATATTAGTTCCAATTCCAAATTGACAGATACGCTTGTCATTTTTTAAAATTTAAAATTACTATGATAATCATTATGACTCAGATAAAAAATATAAATCATCTAATTTATACACTATGACATATTGTATTAAGGACTAATCCTAATGCAAAAGAAGCATATAGTATAATAATAGATCACATTTAGAACTTTATTTGTAAATAGATAAAATAAAATATAGTAGCATTGAATCATAATTAGGTAAGAACACTCATATTGCAGGTTTGTCTTTCATTCTTAACATTGATTCATTTTCATTGAATAGGTCTATCTAAGGATTGATAACTAATAACTTGAACCTCACAATCTAATAAATAACTAAAAGTGTTTGTAAACACCCCCATCCTTACATGAAATTAGATACAATTTTTTTTTTAAATAAAAAAGTTTCAAACTTTATATTGTGTCATATTACTTGCACAAATTCTAGATTTATACCAATGCATTAGACTAGTTTCACTCTCACATAACTAACCCAAAAAGATGCATAATCCACTTTTTTGAGTTAAAAATAAATCCTAAAATTCCAAAACCATAATAGATGTAATTTAAATCTCATGCATCGAAATCATAACTAAATACATCATACATTTAATCTATTCAATTCTCATGTGTATGAATATTAATTATAAAAATTTTAATTTGAAGAAGCTATAATGAGCTATCTCTATCACTCCTAAATATCTATGTAACAAAAATCTAAAAGATTCAATTTCCATTTCAGAGTCTCAGAGTTAAGTCCATATCTTTTCCATCTATTTGTCCATTGGCTTCTGGACTAATTTCAATCTGAGATAGCCCTTTTTCTTTGTACTCCATTTGAATTTCACCATCTTTCTATTTTTCCCCTTTTTGGATTAGTTTTGATTTCAATCCCAAATAGATTTACAACAGCATCTGACTTATTTTCACTTTCATCCTCTGTAGCTTTTCTGATTCCAAGTTGTGGAGATGCATGGAAATGATTGTCAATTTTTTGATGAGATGGATAATCTATGTGATTCTTATTCCCATCTACTCTTCTTTTTTTTTATCAGGTTTCACCAACTCCTTGAGCTCACAAATACTCAGAGTTGGTAGTGAACTTATTGTACTATATGCGACATCAAATCCCTTTTCTTGAAGTAACTCATTAGAACCAAATTGATATTGCACACAATTATTTCTCATCAAATTTTGAGAGACATGTTGGTGTTTGAAAATGTTTACGCTAACTTGAGCAACCAATATACCTTAAGACTGATGTTAGGAGTGGTTAGTTCCAAGTGTGAGAGCTCTATAAGGTAACTGGACCAACTATAGGGTCAAGACTGTCCTCTTCTACTTCTGGCTCTACAAAACCAAGGCGGGTACACCTAATCTAGACTAAACTCAACTCTTTACCACACCTTCTACTTTTGGATTTAAACAACAGATGAATGGCAAGTAATTAGTAAATGCCAACCTAGCATTCAGTGACTCTCCACTACCATGGGTGGAATAAGTAGGACAACACCTCAAAAGGTAAATAATTTTGTACTGAGTTTGATTTATATTTGTGGGATAGAACATAGCCAAACAACTCCAGAAGAATATCAGAATATTAATACTAATCTCAGATTAGTGCCTTATCCATTGGGCTAAAACCTACATACAATACTAAAACTGAAACACCTTACTAGGCATAGATTCAAAACCATAAACATAAGAACTTTCAGATTGCTCACTACAGGATCCTCAAGTAGATATCAAACACAATTAATGTAGTATTCAAAGGAGTTTAGTTTTATTCTCAATCAAATACTAATGAAATACACAAATGCATAAGCGGAACTCATACAGTAAGCCAGAAAACTCACAATTCCACTGATAACACAAAGGAGAGACTCAAATCGGAGAAGAAATTATATTATGTACGATGAAAACTATTTCTGAATCAATATGACAAGCAAATATGCAATTAGATATTATGCAAAAGATTATACAACTTTCTTCCTATTTCAATACCACTGAACTACATTTGCTATCTTCTAGACTAGAAACAAGTATTAGCGCAATGCTTTCTACTTTCCCAATTCTCCAGCCCTTTCTAAATGGTCACGAATATTCTTTTATAGGAACAAGAATGCTACAAGCTTCATACTATTTAGGGTTAGGGTTTACAACCAATCAAATATAAAATTCAATTTTGATGTCAAGTTGAAAACCTAAATTCATCTCTTCAATCTGTACAATCTGATCTGCAATTAATTCTCAAATCCATGGATATGAGTGCAATACTCTGATAGGAAAGAAATTCCATGGCATGACCTGAAAGTGGCTCCATAAATGCAGAAGTGACTAGGCAGCTCTGTATGCATTTACCCTCTGATTATAAAACTATCCCTGTTAAGTCTGGATATAAATGCATTCCCATATATCAAATTTCCATTTGTTCGGTCTTTAACAACTGTGCAGAGCCGCCCAAAAGATCAAGTCGAGTCATTAATGTCTCTAAGAATAAATATATGTTGATCTTTATGAAACCCTCTATGAATACATTTGAATATTTTAAATTTTTTTACAATGGGTACAAGTGGCGCGGAAAATGAATCTGACGACTGAGATTAAAACCTTTGACAACTTTAAAACTGATTACCTGGGTACAAGAATCTGATCTGCCATGTGTCGCATAAGCGTAATCACTTAATGATTAAATATTAAGCAGCATTGATATAAGCCTTTGCACCTACCACGCGATCTCTTTTCAACTTGTCTGTTCTTTAACCTTTCTCTGTCCTTGGGCGAAACCTGACCTTGACTCTGATTAACTGATTTGCTGTTAGAGTAATCTTTAGTAATTACTCCTTAGTGCTTAAGTTTCTCTTAGGCAGTTTAGTTAGACTTAGGAAAGTTTCCTTTTCTGAGTTAGTTGCCCTTTTAGGGTTTCGACATCCTTTATAAGGATTGTCTTCTTTGTATTCTTTACTGAGATTGTATTATTTTCATCATTGTGTTAATAGAAGATAATTTCTTTCASAATGGGTTTGCAGTCTCTCTCATTTTGGCCGCCATAGCTTTCTGATTTACTTCTCTCTTCTGTCTTCTTCTTTCTTGTAGCAGTGTTTTCATGCAGGTTTCTTGGGAAGATTTGACGTTTGTCAAATCCTACATGGTATCAGAGC
>MU225576.1:66854-81371 GCA_018584345.1 Thuja plicata | reverse complement strand
GCAGTCTCTCTCATTTTGGCCGCCATAGCTTTCTGATTTACTTCTCTCTTCTGTCTTCTTCTTTCTTGTAGCAGTGTTTTCATGCAGGTTTCTTGGGAAGATTTGACGTTTGTCAAATCCTACATTTGCCTCATGTCTCAAAGTCGCCGTATGATTTCAACCTTCTGGTTTTCATCTGGAGATAACGCGAATACCGTCAATCTCCCTTTCATCTGACCACATCATCACTTAACTTGCCCTTAACTCAAGTTTGCATTTTTCTTTAGTCTCTGAGTCGCCATACTTTTTTATTAACCATGGTCTCATCACGAGACAATAATAAGCATTAGATCTTCTTCTAATCGGATGGCTCTCAGAAAGTCTCCAGATCAATTTGGAATATTCCCCCTCATCAGGAGACCACGCGACTGAAGAAAAAATCAAAGTCGCCAAACAAATTGGAATATTCACTCTCCATTACGAGACTTGGAGACTAACATATGAAAACTGGGCCTATCAAGACACATGTCCCCCTGTCATTTGTTTGCAACTGCTTCATCATCTTCTAACACTGAAATTAGCTCTAACTAAGCAGATCTGCCACATGGCATTATGTCATTTTGCCTTATATATTAACTATTGAGAATCTTACTCATCAAGGTAACAGGACATCCACTCAATCCTCAACAACTTGCATGATCATTATCTCTGACTCATATTTTGACTTAACCCACGTCTAACCAAGGTGCATCCAGAGACCTGGCGACTGAGCAAACTCCAAGTCGTGAGACAAAATACTTAACTGTGGTTTAATCTGGAGACCTGGCGACAACCCTACGATCAATTTGGAATGGACGACTGAGATGAAAATTGTATTCCCTTCTGACCCTTTGACCTTTCTCATCTAGCTACTACGCGACTGAAGAGATCTGCGTTGAACTACATCCGGGGCCACTAGATACACGTGGCACATTGTCATAATGCCTTATCCATTAAATAAATACATCTTTGCCTTTAAGGCATTACAACAACCGTCAGATTAGATCAACATGCTTGGGCTTTATGTCATCTTCATTCTGCAACTCAACCATGAGCTGACCCCTCTCTGACCATGGGTACATTTGGCGATTCAGCAACTGCACAATATCCAAGTCGGGAGATGAAATATTAACCTCGGGTCAAATCATGAGACCTCCTGACTACACTTAACATTTGAACTCATCATCTAACCTTGGTCAAATTTGGAGATAATGTGACTGAGGGTTTCGAAGTTGCCAGAGGAAAACATTAACTCAGGTTACATCTGGAGATCTAGTGACCACCACAGGATCATCACTTCATCGGACAGTAGTCACTAGGTCACATGATCACAAAAGAATATGCCATTTCTTACGGAGATAACCTGACACAAGGAAATCTCTAAGTCACGAGAAGACAAGGAATATTCATGAAACATTAGGAGACTTAGCGACTGCATAAGATATGAAATGTGCACATGCCAAAAGGGATAACTTAAGTGGCCCAAAAAAGTAACTGCAAAATAGAACTTGGCCATGAAAAACTAGGGTTTATCTCTCAAATTTTGACATGAAAACTCATTAAGGGCTTAGGGTTTAATGACAAAGGCTAAAATAAATTGCAGAGATGAGGAAAAGAAGCATAGAACCATGAAAATTTAACAAGTGCTAATAGTGGCTCCGACTGGGATGTATGCCTCTTACAGGCATACCAAGGATTCAAAATTATTGGGAGAAGCAGACCAACTACAGGAAAAGGAAACCTAGTCTAAAATAGAAAGCAAGAAACAAATATACATACTTACATGTCCATGACTTCGTTTCCTTCAAGAAAAGTATAACTTCAGAAACTGCCCATGAACCGACAATTCCAAAATATTTCTAGTTGAGTCCTTAAGCATATAGGAATCAAAACCCCACTTACTGTCAATTAGATATGGGCCTAGCCATATGGGATCAAATTTTGCATGTTTTCCCTTATCCTCTATCCTGGCATTCCACATCAAAACCATATCATCAATCTCAAATTTCCTAGTAGTGGCTTTCTTGTCAAATAAATTTTTGCATTGCAACTGCAATTTGATGTTCCCATCATGTGCTTGCCTTCTTGAACCATCTAACTGTATCAAATCCTCCAACATGGTTCTCATTTCATCTTCTAGATCATCATCATATATTTGGATAAATTTGTACATCTGCAACAAGTCATTCTGTGGTAATCTGGCATGGATACCATAAACTAAGTCAAAAGGTGCACATCCAATAGATTTTTTCACTGTTAATCTATCTTCCCATAGAATGAGTTGTAATTTTGAATCCCATGCCTTCTTATTTGCATCCAATACTCTTTTAATAATCTTTATCAAAATCTTGTTACTGGATTCAGCCTGACCATTGCCTTGGGGGTGATATGGGGAAGAATATAAAATCAAAACTCCATATTGCTGACAAAATTCAGTGAATTCCCCTTATTTGAAACACATAGCATTGTCCACCACAATAACTTCTGGACAACCAAATCTAGTCAACATATTCTGCATTATGAAATCAATTACAACCCTACTTGTGGCTCTTCTAGTGGGAATTGCTTCCACCCACTTGGTAAAATAATCAGTTGCCACTAGGATCCATGAATGGCCTCCACTAGAATTGTTAGGAATTTAACCTATGAATTCCATTCCCCACTTCTGAAAAGGTGCCTCAACTGTAACAGGCTTCAAGGGAATATTTCTAGCAAATTTCAACTTGCTTGAGAATCTCTGACAAGCATCACATCTTTTGGCATATTTGTAGGCATCCTTGAAGATTGTCGGCCACCAAAAACTAGATTTGATAATCTTATGGGTAGTATTCTTAGCCATATAATGGCCACCACATGCACCATCATGCATTTCTTTTAAGAGATCATCAGACCTGTCTTGATCTACACATTTGAGTAGCACTCCTTCATTGCTCCTCCACCATAACTATCTTTGAATTGTTGCATATTTCAAAGCATGCAACTTGATTTTTATCTTCTTACTATCATTCGTATCAAGGGGAAAAATCATCTTATGCAAGTATCCAATGATATCCTTATATCAATTAGAATAATCCATATCACAAATATAAGGTTTATGTTCCTCCTTTAGCATATCAATGTGGTTAGCATCTAAATTGCTTTGAGGCATTAATTTAGAAAATCCTAAACCCCTTACCAACTTAGTTATATGGATATCAATATTAAACTCTTGGATCTTGTTATCCATCTACATCTTCTCCCTGATACCTCTTGCTGGACTAGGATATCCTTGACGACAACACTTGGTACATAAGCAACTATGGTTGCCCCTACCAAGTAGCATATGAATGCTTTAACAACCTTGACCAAAGAATAGGCCTGTTTCTCCATTATATCATATTTCAATTTTGCTGACTGTAAAGACTTACTAAAAAAGGAAATTGGTTGTTCATAGCCTTCTAAATTCTTCTGTAATAACACTGCAGCTATAGTATTATACGAAGCAAAGGAGAAAATTTGTTGTGGATTAGTATAATCAGGGGTTTTCAAAATAGGGGCATTTTTTATATCTTGTTTAATATCTAAGAAATCCCTACATGCTTCTTGAGTCCATTCTACTTTGGCTCCTTTCTTCATCATCTTTGAGATTGGCAAACTAGTCTCTGCAAAATTTGTAACAAATCTTCTCAAGAAATTTACTTGACCAAAGAAAGACTGAATGCCCTTAACATTCTTGGGTTGAGGGACTTTATCATTTGCATTCACCCTATTAGGATCAATCCTGACACCATCTTTAGAGACAATATATCCTAAAAAATTTCTCTCTGTTACCCCAAAAACACACTTCTTCGAGTTAAAAGAAACCCCGTATTCAAATGCCCTTACAAAGATCTTTTCAAGATGATCACAATGTTGATCTTCTTTTTATGAATAGGTAGTAAGATCATCTTGGTAGACTGCTAAAAACTTATTTATGAACTCTGTAAACGCCACATCTGTGGCTCTTTGGAAAGTAGCCCCAACATTTGTCAAGCCAAAGGGCATTCTGACATATACATAAGTTCCCTAGGGTGTAGTGAATGTAGTATTGAACTGTTCAGATTCCTTGACCTTGATATGATTATACCCTAAAAAACCATCCAACATGGACATCATCTCAGATCATGTGACTCTTTGCAACATTGCCTCCATATTAGGCAATCCATAATTATCCTTTAAGGAATTTATATTCAAATTTCTAAAGTCCACACACAATCTGATATCTCCATTTTTCTTTCTTACTGGTACCAAATTTGACACCCATGTTGAATGCCTTATAGGCTTTATGATTTTGGCATCGCTCATCCTTTTTAATTCATCTTGCATCTTTGGTTCTAGAGTGGGATTCACAGGTCTCAACTTCTGTCTAAAAGGCTTAGTGCCTTCCTTTAATGGAATCTCATGCTGGAATAAATCTTCTCTGTATGCTTTCAAATCATCATAAGACCATGCAAAAACATGTCTATATTTCCTAAGAAGATTTACCAGTAAATCTCTAAGGTTGGGGGATAAATTCTTACCAATGTATACCTTTTTTGGATCTTGATCTATCCCCAAGTTTATCTCTTCCAAGTCCTCAGACTTATTAACTATACTAGCTGACAAAGATTTATCTTTATCGTCAAAATCTCTTTCAAGTACAACCAAACCTTTGGGTACCTTATTTGATTTTAATTAGAGAACCTCCCTTCCGATAATATTGTCTTTTCCATCTATGCTTTCCACAAAATTAATAAAATCCATCTCTTTCTTACCAAAGTTTGATTCACAAGAAAGGAATTCCAAAATATCCAAGTCATCATTGAAAACTCACAAATTTTCAACATTGTTTGGAATGGATGGCCTAGTCTAAACCTCTACCTTAGAAATTTCTGTAAGAGTAACATCTTCAAACCTTAAGGCAATATTAGCCAACAGATCTGCCATCTTGTTCTGATTTATGTCCATCCATTCAATGCCAAATGCATCAAAATTTTCAATTTCATCCCAAACAACATTCTTGTACTGTCTTAACCTTTGATTTTTTTAAGCATATCTAGATCTTATTTGAGAAACAATTAATTCATAATCCCCAATGACTCTGATATATCTGATCTTGTGTTTTGAAGCTAATCTCAATCCTATCAGCAAAGCCTCACATTATGCAATATTATTTGTGCAAGTGAATAACAGAGAAAATGAGAACTTGTAAGTCTTACCACTAGGAGCTATTAGTAACACTCCTGCACCAGCTCCTTCCTTTGAGTTTGCACCATCAAAGTACATTGTCCATAGGTTATTCTTATTTGCAAGATTGTCCTTTTCTTCTGATAACAACATGTGTTGGACATTTTTCTCAGCTTTACTATCTTGCACTTGGAAAGATCCAATATTTGTATCCAAGAAACAATTCATTCCTTCATCTTCACTCTCCTCAATCATATGAGGAGTTCTAACTTCCCTGGACACCTTGATATTTTCACCAGCTATTTCAAATGTGGCGAATGAAAAATCACATTGTATACTACCTCCCATCGAGGCACTCCATTTCCTAGATAGAAACATTCCATATTGGGGTGGAATGTCAACTACTAAGACACTCATTTTTAATATTTTTTCTGGAAATGCAGCAAGCATATAAAGCAATGCCTTAATGGTACCTATGATAGGCACTTCTCTTGAATCCATTTCTTGACATCTCCCATGAGGAGTATCAACCTGTAGTCCCATCAATTTCATTATTTCTACAGGCATGACTGTATTTGATGCACCTGAATCAATCATGCAATTCTTGAGCATCTTACCATTAATAACCAGTGTTAAGAAGAAAGGATCAACAGTCCCTGAAGGAGGAATGGCATCATTCATGTTTAAGAAAACCAGAGGGATTTTAGAAATAATTTCTTCTGATTCTTTTCCCTTTGTATCTGATTTCCCCTTGTTGTTGCTTTCTTTCTCATCCATTTCTGATTTTGAAGCTTTTGTAATAAAAACACTACTCATCCATGCCAAAGTTGTCTCCTTATGCCCAGGAATCCTCATCATTTCCAAAAGTGGAACTCTAACTGTGATTTGGGAAATCAATTGGCCCATGTCAATAGGAGCATATTCAAGATCAGAGCTATTTTTCTTGACAGTAATATTCTTATCCTGATTTTGAGTAGGCGGATTTTGTTCAGGTTCCTTAACATCCTTTGAAAATGGAGAAACAACCATCTCTGGTATCTTCATCTAAGTTTTTTGAGTAGTATTAGGATTACTTGGTTTATCTATTGTTTTTACCTTTATCTTCTTCACATTCTCTGTAGATTTTTCTTTTTCTGATATCTGCTTAGGGCTTATTTTTGGTTTTGTAACAAACATACCAGCTGATGTGCTAACTTCATTACCCATTGTTCTATTTCTCAAATTATATCTATTTTATGCTTAGGTAACCATATTTTCTATGATTCTATCCCTTTCTTCACTTGAAGGCCTTCTTGCTATGAAAGGATCTCCTCCCTTTGTAGTATTACATCCTATTTTATCAATGCCTGCTTCCTTTTCCTCAAAAGAAAACATATCTTGATCTTCAGCTTGATTTTCAAATTCATCTTCATCTGATGAAGACAACTCCTGACTTTTGTCTTGGTCATTAGATTCATCACTTCTTAAATTTTCATATGTCATCTCATTCCCAACATCATCATATAGCTTTTCCTCATCTTCCTTTTCTTGTTGGGATTGACTTGGATGCATCTTCTTAGCAACAACACAAGTATCTGGATTATGGGGGGATTCACATTCTTCACACCAGTATTCATCATTACACATATTATCTGAATTTATCTGAAGAGGATATGGAGTATCTTTTTTTGACCTTTCTACCCAATGTGGGATAATGGGCCTCCCATCCTTGAATTGGGTATTGTATGGGTACTTCTGCATCCTATTTTGGGGATTATAATTGTTATAGGATGACCTATCATTACTTGGAACTCTATGATTTTTATTTTCTCCTGGTCTTAGGTCTTTTATAGCATTTATAATCTGATTCATATTGATTTCCTCTTTAGGCTTAGCATTTGAAGACTTATCTAATTCTTTCTTTGCAGGCTTGCAATGTTCTCTCCTACCCAATTTCCCAGATACTCTCCTATTAGTTTCTATATTGACATCCGTTTTGTAGGCTTCACTCATGGTCCTTGGATTTTTGTCTCTCATGAGGTATCCCATCTTAGAATCAAAAGCATTGAGATAAGTAGCTAAACAAACTTTGTCATCCAATTTCATAACCTGAAAAACTTTGTGCATAGCTCTTTGAAATTTATGTTGAACTGCGCAACATCTTCATTTTGATTCTTCTTTATATTATTGAATTCATTCAACATGAATCCCTCATTGGTCTTGTCACCGTATTTCTCCTTAAAGAAATCAACTAGTTCATCTATTGACCCTATAGAACTATAAGACAATCCTCTAAACCAATCCCTAGCATCCTCTACTAAAGACTGAATAAAGAGTTTCATTAATACATCCTCATGTGCAATTTCACAATCATCAATCATATCCTTAAAAATTTTCAAGTGTTCTTCACATGTAACTACATTATTTATAGTAAACTTGGGAAGCTTATCTCTAAGTTTGCATGGAACCTCATTAGGATAACCTTGGATATTATGAAAGGAAAATTGTTTGTACCTTTCTGCATGAGTGGATTTCCCTTGGAAAGCAGTGTTGTCTTGAGAAGCAAAAGATTTTTTATTTGATGTTGTAGCTACTTCAGGACCAAGCTGAACAAGCCTTTTTGTCTGTCTAAGATAATCAACCTTCTTCTTCATCTCTAAAGTAGTAGCTTCCAATTATGCTAATTCAAGATCCTTGGCTATGACTTCCCTTTCAACTCTAGCTCTCTCAAGATCCATGTCTAATTTAGACATTTGATTTATCGGACCTTTTAGATTCTTATGCTCATATATTGCAACCCTTTATTTTTCCTTACCTTTAGAGCCCTGTTGACTAATCACCTGAATGACAGGTTCCTCTTCATCCCTCAAAGGTTTTTCACCATCGTTCAATACCTCGAGCTCTAATAATCTTCTCATTCTCTATTCGAGGAAAATTCAGTCCTGTCTGATCTGATTTTCTTTCTCCCTTTCTCTCCTTTGTCTTATAGTTACCTGCTGCTGGATCAACTTTTCAACTTCAACAAGCTTTGCAGCCATACTATCAGGATCTAGTAGAGTGGAAATAGATTCTTCTTCTTCTCTGTCATCAAGAGAACTATAAACTTAATTTGTACCTAGTCCTACATCCGTGGCCTCAACTTCCTCATATTCAGATGTATTTCCTTCATGGCTATGTCAGACTAGTCTTTCTTTTGTGATCTTTTCTCTTTGTCTTTCATTTTGAGGGGTACCTCTAGTATCCCTTTCTCTTCTAGGCTGGTCAGATTTAGATGTAGTTGGGAAATCATTTCCCAACGCATCTTTGGGATGCTTTCTTAACCAAGACCTTGTTCCTCTATGAATCATATTGGAAAGTATGTGACAAAATGATTTCTAATACTCAGCACTGCTACAGAGATTACTTCAGAGTTGCCACCCAAAAAAAATAATTGGGATCATAGTACTTCACAAAAATGAAAATTAATAATGTGTTTACATTTAAATTAGACCTTACAATCTTTATTTTCCTCAGCATTGCCAACTCAACTGTAAGTTGATGATCCTTAAAAGGATATTGTAACTCTTATGTCTTCAACCAGAGACCCTAGGATAATTCTTTCTCTCAAGTCCCCAGTAGAGTTGCCATCTTGTTGGGGTGACTTGGATGGGAAAAACTCTATCTTTGGTACTTATGAATGCTTATCTGCAACCAGACTCTGGGATAACCCTTAAACATGCTTTATGATCTCTATCTCCCCAGCGGAGTCATCATCTTGTTGGTGTTTGAAAATGTTTATGCTAACTTGAGAAACCAATATACCTTAAGACTGATGTTAGGAGTGGTTAGTTCCAAGTGTGAGAGCTATGTAAGGTAACTGGACCAACTATAGGGTCAAGATTGCCCTCTTCTGCTTTTGGCTCTGCAAAACCAAGGCGGGTACACCTAATCCAGACTAAACTCAACTCTTTACCACACCTTCTACTTCTAGATTTAAACAACAGATGAATGGTAAGTAAGTAGTAAATGCCAACCTAGCATTCAACGACTCTCCACACCATGGGTGGAATAAGTAGGACAACACCTCAAAAGGTAAAGAATTTTTTACTATGTTTGATTTATATTTGTGGGATAGAACATAGCCAAACAACTCCAGAAGAATATCAGAATATTAATACTAATCTCAGATTGGTGCCTTATCCATTGGGCTAAAGCCTACATACAATACTAAAATTGAAACACCTTACTAGGCATAGATTGAAAACCACAAACATAAGAACTTTCAGATTGCTCATTACAAGATCCTCAAGTAGATATCAAATAGAATTAATGTAATATTTAAAGGATTTTAGTTTGATTCTCAATCAAATACCAATGAAATACACATATGCATAAGCATAACTCATACAGTAAGCTAGAAAACTCACAATTCCACTGATAACACAAAGGTGAGACTCAAATATGAGAAGAAATTATATTAAGTACGATGAAAACTATTTATGAATCAGTATGACAAGGAAATATGCAATTAGATATTATGCAAAATATTATACAACTTTCTTCCTATCTGAATACCACTGAACTACATTTGCTATCTTCTAGACTAGAAACAAGTATTAGCCTAATGCTTTGTACTTTCCCAATTCTCCAGCACTTTCTAAATGGTCATGAATATTCTTTTATAGGAACAAGAATGCTACAAGCTTTGGACCATTTATGGTTAGGGTTTACAACCAATCAAATATAAAATTCAATTTTGATGTCAAGTTGAAACCCTAAATTCATCTCTTCAATCTGTGCAATCTGATCTGCAATTAATTCTCAAATCCATGGATATGAGTGCATCACTCTAATAGGCAAGAAATTCCATGACATGACCCTGAAAGTGGCTTCATAAATGTAGAAGTGACCAGGCGGCTCTGTATGCATTTACCCTCTGATTATAAAACTATTCTTGTTAAGTCTGGATATAAATGCATTCCCATATATCAGATTTCCATCCGTTCAGTCTTCAACAGCTGTGCAGAGTCGCCCAAAAGACCAAGTCGGGTCATTAATGTCTTTGAGAACAAATATCTGTTGATATTTATGAAACCCTCTATGAATACATTTGAATATTTAAAATTATTTTACAACGGCTACAAGTGGCATGGAAAATGAATCTAACGACTGAGATTGAAACCTTTGCCAACTTTAAAACTGAGTCGTTGATCCTCTTTAAGTTACCCGAGCACAAGAATTTGATCTGCCACGTGTTGCATAGACGTAATTTCTTAATGATTAAATATCAAGCAGCTTTGATGTAAGGCTTTGCGCCTACCACACAATCTCTTTTCAACTTGTCTCTTCTTTAACCTTTCTCTGTCCTTGGGTGAAACCTGACTTTAACCCCGATTAACTGATTTGCCTCATGTCTCAAAGTCGCCATTGATTTCAACCTTTTGGTTTTCATCTAGAGATAACATGACTACCATCGATTTCCCTTTCATCTAACCACATCATCACTTAACTTGCCCTTAACTCAGGTTTGCATTTTTCTTTAGTCTCTGAGTTGCTATACTTTTTTATTAACCATGGTCTCATCACAAGACTCAGCAATACACATTAGATCTTCATCTAATCAGATGACTCTCAAAAAGTCTCCAGATCAATTTGGAATATTCCCCCTCATCAAGAGACCACGCGACTGAAGAAAAACTCAAATCATCGAACAGATTGGAATATTCACTCTCCATTATGAGACTTGGAGACTAACATATGAAAACTGGGCCTATCAAGAGACATGTCCCCTATCATTTGTTTGCAACTGCTTCATCATCTTCTAACACTGACATTAGCTCTGAATAAGCAGATCTACCATATGGAATTCTGTCATTTTGCCTTATACATTAACTGTCGAGAATCTTACTCATCAAGGAAATACAACATCCACTCGATCCTCAGTAACTTGCACAATCATTATCTCTGACTCATCTTTTGACTTGACCCACATCTAACCAAGGTGCATCTAGAGACCCAACGACTGAGAAAAATCCAAGTTGTGAGACAAAATACTTAACTGTGGTTTAATTCGAAGACCTGGCGACAACCCTGTGATCAATCTAAAACAGATGACCAAAATGAAAACTACATTCCTTTTTGACCCTTTGACCTTTCTCATCCAGCAACTACGCGACTGAAGAGATCTATGTTGAACTACATCTGGGCCTACCAAATACACGTGGCACATTGTCGTAATACCTTATCCATTAAATAACTACATCTTTGCCTTTAATGCATTACGACAACCGTCAGATCAGATCAACATACTCGACCTTTATGTCATCTTCATTCTGCAACTCAACCACGAGATGACCCCTCTCTGACCATGGGTACATTTGGCAATTCAACGACTGGACAATCTCCAAGTTGGGAGATGAAATACTAACCTCGGGTCAAATCACGAGACCTCCTAACTACACTTAACATTTGAACTCATCATTTGACCTTGGTCAAATTTGGAGATAATGCGACTGAGGGTTTCGAAGTCATCAAAGGAAAATATTAACTTAGGTTACATCTGGAGATCTAGTGACCACCATAGGATCATCACTTCATTGGATGGTAGTCACTAGGTTGCATGATCACAAAAGAATATGCCATTTCTTACGGAGATAACCTGACACAAGGAAATCACTAAGTCACGAGAAGATAAGGAATATTCAGGGAACATTAGGAGACTTAGCGACTGGATAAGATATGAAATGCGCACATGCCAAAAGGGAACTTAAGTGACCTAAAAAAGTAACTGTTAAATAGAACTTGGCCACAAAAAACTAGGGTTTATCTCTCAAATTTTAACATGAAAACTCATTGAGGGCTTAGGGTTTAATGGCAAAGGCTAAAATAAATTGCAGAGACCAGGAAAAGAAGCATGGAACCATGAAAATTTAACAAGTGCTATCAAGACATGGGCTATGATGTAAAATTTATCGCCTGGCATATTACAATCCCTGGAGAAGGAAACAATATCTCCTACTGTCAAACCCTTATGATTGACAAATTTTATCCATCATTTTGTAAGCACATAACTGCGACTGCTTTTCCAAAATAAAAACTTAAATTTCCATTCTCTACTGTCATTTGTATCTACAAATGTAAGAATAGTTTCTATTTCAACATCTAGCCTATCCTTGGGAAAATGGCTTTCAGCATGTTTTTTTGGGATCACTAACGCGTGGAATGATTTACCCACATCACTAGGAGTCATCATCTTTTCAAATAGATACATCTTATCCATGACGAGGCCTCTTGGAATCATATTCTTACCCTTCTCCTGACAAGCATTGTACCACTTTTGTAGTTCTATATCATAATTGTGATTTTTGATTAAATGCATAACTTCATCACGAGTGAGAGAATCCTAAAACTCTTAGCTTTTGAATCTGGTGCACTGGGGAAATTTATTTGAACATCTTGGCCTTTGAACTTCATACCAGCTCTATCATAATCCTTGGCAGCTTCTTCTTTAGTCTTGAAAGTAACCAACCATATTTTAGCTCTGTTGTAGTGAAGATGAGTTCCTCAATTCCCATTTCGTAGTAGAGAAACACCCTTGAACTCTTAAGAACCTTCTTTTCCCCCTTCCTATCCTTGAATAGTTTTACGCTCTGTTACCTCAGTTTTACCCTCCACTTGATCATTTTTATCATCATTTGCCTCTACTTTCTTATCATTATTCTTACTCAAAGTTTTAGAGCAAGATGATTCATGGGCACTGGATATTCTTTCTTTGTCACTTACATCTTTTGAAATAGCTTCAAGATTTAGCAGAGAGTTATCCCTAGAATCAAGGGTTTCATACCTTTTTTCATCAGGTTCCTTTGAAAAACCTTGCAAGGACATTAAAATTAAAAACCATAAGTTGTAATATAATTCTTATCTATTTTCTTTCTTTCTTGATGAATTCAGAAATTTATATACAATTGATTTTAAAAACTATCTTTTTTCAGAAATTTTTTGATATCGCATAGGCATAGTCATACCTCTTCCATTGCAAATCTGAAACTCACTCTCGCTATGCTTGTTTTCTACCAACTCCCAACTCTGATACAAGATTTCAAAGCTATCTTTGTTCTATAGACCAATTGTCAGTGCAGAAAAAACACTTAATAATGCATTTAATATGTAACCTACAAAACATGCACACTCACTATTCTTTGAGTCAAGTGGAAGCAGATCATACAAAAACAAACTTATAACAGACATAAAAAGTTAAGTCCCAATATAACAAAAATGTCCGATCAAAACATGCAGAAAATATAGATCTATGAAGGGGCACTGGATATGCTTCCTTTGTCACTTAGATATTTTGAAATAGCTTCAAGCTTCAGCACAGGGTTCACCCTAGAATCAAGGGTTTCATTCCCTTCTTGACAAGGTTCCTTTGAAAAACCCTGCAAGAGCATTAAAATTGAAAATCATAATTCAAAAATACCCTTCTTGACGAGGTTTCTTTCTTGATGAATTCAGAAATATACAATTGATTTTAAAAAATATCTTTTTTTCAGAAGAATTCTGATATCATATAGACATAGTCACACCTCTTGCATTTCAAATCTGAAACCCACTCTCGCTATGCTTATTTTCTATCAATTCCACACCTGATACAAGATTTCAAAACTATCTTTGTTCTATAGACCAATTGTCAGTGCAGAAAAAACACTTAATCATGCATTTAATATGTATCCTACAAAACATACACTCACTGTTCTCTGATCGTACAAAAACAAACTTATAACATACAGAAAAAGTTAAGCCCCGATATAACAAAAATGTCAGATTAGAACATGCAGAAAATACAGATCAGTGAAGGGACACTGGATATGCTTTCTTTGTCACTTAGATCCTTTGAAATAGCTTCAAGATTCAACATAGAGTTAGCCCTAGAATCAAGGGTTTCATACCCTTCTTGATGACGTTCCTTCGAAAAACCTGGCAAGAACATTAAAATTGAAAACAGTAATTTATAATCTAATTCTTCACTATTTTCTTTCTCTTTACGTTTGTTTCCTAGAATTGGCATTATCTAATTCCAGATAATGCCAAATTCCATGTTTGGGTCCATCAATAAAAATGGAATTGGAATTACGAAATTCTCATTTTGGGGCCAAAATGGGAATATCATCTTTCACCTAAATAGGTGGAATTAGAAATTCAATTCCAATTCTAATTTTTACAAAAGCAAATTTAATATTTCGTGGGATCCGCGACTATAAAGATGTATATTATATTGCTATAAGGATGTATATATATACATGTGTGTATATACACATGTGTGTATATACACACATGTGTGTGGATATACACACACATGTA
>MU225576.1:13466-24215 GCA_018584345.1 Thuja plicata | reverse complement strand
TATATATATATATAGTTTAGTCTCATAGTAGTTATCTGACAAACGCTACAAAACATCAACACTAGTCCCTCTTAGCTAGAGAGGATAAACATGGTATATGATATTACCTCAGCGTAATATCAAGAATGACATGTTTTAAGAATATCCTTGATCAAAAGATATTCACCATTAGATATCATCTCATGATATCAATAACAATGGCCTCATAATATAAAGTCACATGATATTCACCAGGTACTCCAAGTAATGGCCTTAGAATATTAAGTCGCATGATATTCACCAAATACTCAAAAAATGTTCATAAGGTATGTGTACACGTATCTTCAATAATACTTACCATAGGATCATTATATTCATGGTTTGTTTAAGGACATTAATCCACCATGCAAGATGTTCATGGTCTATTTAAGGAAATTAATCCACCATGCAAGATATTCATGGTCTGTTTAAGGAAACTAATCCACCATGCAAGATATTCATGGTCTGTTTAAGGAAACTAATCCACCATGCAAGATATTCAGGGTCTGTTTAAGGAACTTAATCCACCATGCAAGATATCATCTATCATGATCCGTTTCAGACATCATAAGATATCTATCACAATAGAAGGTCATGGTTTGTTTAAGGAACTTAATCCACCATGCAAGGTATCATCTATAATGATCTATTTCAGACATCATAAGATGTCTATCACAATAGAAGGCCATGGTCTGTTTAAGGAACTTAATCCACCATGCAAGATATCATCTATCATGATCTATTTCAGACATTATAAGATGTCTATCACAATAGAAGGTCATGGTATTTTTAAGGAACTTAATCCACCATGCAAGATATCATCTATCATGATCTGTTTCAGACATCATAAGATGTCTATCACAATATAAGGTCAAGTTATTGTAAGATCGTCACCTTCCAATAAATTTTACAAATATAAGTGATAATCATTTGGAAGTCATCACTTCCTCATGATGTACACAGGGGGCAGGCCCATTAAGAAACGTGGATTCACACACATAACATTGATCATGCCTCAGCGGAGAGGGTAGAAACAAGGGATTTCACCTCGAACTTCTCTCACAGAGAAGAAATCATTGAGAACATATCAATCTGTTGATCTTTTTGTCCAAGATTTCTTAAGATGAACTGTAAGACTCCCTCAGAGTTTGATATCAATCTTCTGATCTTCTCGCCCAAAGTTAGCTCTAAAGAGTCAGACTCCCTCTGAAACTGATATCAATCTTCTTTTTGTTGCAAGAGCATCTTCGAAAAAGATCAAGGCAAATCGCTCTTATAGTACATATAGAAATACAAATAAGAGAGAGATTACAATGAGTAGATAAAGTAATACTCAATGATAATAAATACTTATCAGCGCATCACCATCCTTGATACAAGTTGCTCCAATGAGGGTCCATATGCAACAGATCATAAAACATCTATAAAGATCAAGAGTTTTCCAAAAACCCTTGCTAACCTGGTGGTGAGTTTATGACATGGATGTGTGTCTTCAACTTTAGTAGTTTGTGATTTGGATGCTGGCAAGATATTTTTCTTTAATGAAAGAGACTGTTGTTTGGTATTCTCGATGAATAGTGCAGAGATATTTGTGAATTCTGAGACAGAGTTGTTTTTTTTGTTGTCGTGGCATTTCATGTTGCTTGCTAATGTTTCTAGATCGTGTCCTATTTGTGTTGCTAGACCACATTGGGTTATGTAATTGGATTTGGTGATTTTTCATGTTATATGTTGATCTTCTTAGTGTTCTTGGCTGACTTGATGCTGTAGCGTGTTGCGAAGGATCATGACATGATTTATGGATTTGGAGTATGTTCGAGGATGTTTTTATGCATCATTTCTATGTCTTAGCCGATATTCAATAGATCACATTGTGTATTGAGATGTAATGAATTAATATTTTGTAATTAGGTCCCTAGTCAACCTAGTTGAAATACAGTTGATGTGAATGCGAAGGTGTGCGAGTGGTATGGAAGAGTGAATGTGAAGAGGTATGAGTGGAGTCAACAATTGAGGTAGAGATTTGATGTGCTTCATTGGAACTATATTGGAATATCAGAGATGGTATATGTCAGTTTGTGAGATATGGACTATTGTCCATTATGAATTGTAACCAGAGATTATTGTAAAGCAACGAGCCTTCTTTTGGGTTGAAGCCCTTGTTGTATTTGGGCAGTGAGCTCTAGGTAGTGTGCCTGAATGCATGTGCATTCATTCCTCTTGTAATACTCCTAATAGGGTATAGTGCTTTTAACATAGTACATTCATCTTGTGGGTTTGATCGCCACCATGGTTTTTCCCTTAACCGGGTTTCCACGCCAAAAATCTTAGTGTTATGTATTCATTCATACGTTGTAATCTTGCATTCATGTTTATCATTTAGATCCAAGATTAAGTTTATAAGTTGGTTAAAGATTTGAAGTTATGGGACACAATTGATTCAACCCCCCCCTCTCAGTTATGTGTGCCTCCTTAATTAAAACCTGAAAGATAAAATATTGGATCCTTAGATTGTACATTGCTTATCCTTTTATACCAACACATTATCTTTCATATAAACTCATAAATCATTACCTACACATTTAGTAAGCATATATATAGTAATGTAGAAAGGGATGACCTTGATAGATGGAGCATTGTAGCAAAATGATATCATTTAAAGGGTAGATTTTAGCAAGGTTTGTATTGGAAACATATAAAATATTTATATATAATATTGTAGTATGAGTCCGAATAAAAGCTAGTGAAGAATTTGTCATTTGAATGTCTAAAGACAACTAGAATAAAGTTGGAGTATATAAAAATAACTAGTATAGCTTATTAATCCAATTATATAGCTTTTCAAGCTAGAAAAAGGTTGTTTAAGATGAATCTATTATCAATAAATTCAATTGACTATCTCTTAATAATGAATTAAAATAAATAATTACAACAAAGAATAATGGAGTTGCTTATGATTTTATATGAAATATTAAGAAAGGAGATAGGATTACAAACACCATTAATGTCTTGAGTATTGAGCTTGAGGATGAGCTTAATAATAAATATATTTAAGGTAAATTTGAATGAAAGCGTAAATTAAAATTCCACCAAAATAGTACGTAGGAGGCTAAAATCATTGAACACCTCCAAATGAAGCACCTTGATTCAAAGTTCTACATATTTGATGTGTCATCCAAGTTTTTAAATATAGGAAATGTGATCCTAGACCAACATGTGCATTAATTTATGATCAATTTGATTCCATACAACATTAGAGGTTTGAGTGGGTTTGCCTTGTGATTCATAAGGAAGAGCCATACTACCCTGGACTTATACCTCTAACGATTATACTATAAATTTAATTGATTGAGTGTGTGAGTAATGAACATGGATAAAGGAGGCTAAATTAACCTATATTTATAGAATATAAAAATCATAGAGTAGAAGTATTGAAGAAAGATATAGAGAGGAATCTAGCTAACAATGTAGGACAAGGGTGTTGCGTGTCATTATGTGAAGGTGTCTAAAACATGAAAAGATGATAAAAATAGAACAATTAAGCTCTGTACAATTGTCTCTGAAAAAGCATGATAAAAAAGATAGGATAGGGGAATTGGGTGCCCTACTCTAGTATTTTAATCTATTCAAAACTTAGGAATTTATATTATTGTCTTATCTTCTTGTGTATACCTATCTCACAATTAGATGCAGACTTGGACACCCAGTATAAAGCGAAGATTTGTGTGTTTTACATTTTGGGGATATAAAATAAACAATAAACAAGACAACCTTCTTGAATGGGCTATGAAGATTTGTAGATTGGTGAAGGAATTCGATATGGAAATAAGATCGATGAAGATTTTAGTTAAGTGCTAAGTTAGTTCCATGATTTGTGGGAATTTCTTAACATCACATTGATCAAGGTATGCATTTGAGGTAGATTCTTTAAGAAGTTTCTTTTGGTCAAATGAGTTTTTGAAAATAACTCAACTACCAAGTTAAAATCTATGTGTAAGCCGACGTGGTCAGAGGAAAATGTTTTATGAGTGACTAGATACATTGTATCTTACCTAAGATGACCTTGATCATTCATATCTCAAATCTAGGGTTTGTTTTAAGTCGGTGGAAGTAAATATATTTAGTGAAATGTTGAAGAAGAAGCTAGAGAGATGATTGTGAGTTGTAGAAGGATTTGGTAATAGAGAAATTAAAGGAATCAAGTGTGATCAATCCATGGAAGAGTAGAGAGTATGAAGATGAATTTTAGAGCTTAAAAGTATCTGATTATGCAGAGGTAGTGAAAATTTCAAAGATCACATTATTTTTTCCTTTCTAACCATTGTAACAGTGAAAACCCTTAACATGGTAGATCCTAATAGATCTTTATTGTAAAACCTCTAAAAAGGTGGAATTCTAATTAAATGTTCTAATTCCTCTAACAAGGCTTCTCCTAATAGAGCAAAGACCCTAACAGATCTAAAGGCAAATCCCTTATCCGGGTAATACCTAACAATGTTTTGTAAACCTTTAACAGGGTAAGCTCCTAACAGGGTGTATTCCAAAAGAGTACAGATTTTGTGGGTATCATCTCACACCATGGTTTTTTCCCATTTAGGTTTCCATTAGATAAATATGGTGTTTACATTGTGTGTTTGATTACTTATGGATGTATGCATTAAAAAAACTTATTATGTTAGTTGATATTAAATGTTTTGGTGCATAGAGTTTAAAGAAGTTGAATTAGGTGAATTTGTTGATTAATGATTCACCCCTCCCCTCTCAATAATCAGACTTATATTAACATAAGCCTAGTACAAGGTATCATGATTTGAGACCTGAATGTCTGCTCGGTGACACTTGTGACTTATCTGATTGAGGTTGACTTTGGATGAGATAGTGCATGGAAAGTAAGCCCATTTGATAATCTAGAACAAGAGATGAAGATAAGTCAAGCCACTTTGTCAAGAACATGCAATTGCTATGATTCACTATAATGACTGAATCAGGCCACATAGATAAGCAATAAGATGAAAATAAGGACATCAAGTATCAAAGTAACTGTTGGATTCCAATGTAAGCTCATACGACAATTCCGAGGTTACCATACAATAATTCCTAAGTTCCCATACGAGTTGTTGTTGTCAAAGTATTTTATCGTACGACAATTATAATGGGTCGAAATGATAGTGTAATGCAGGGAAAATTTGCCACTTGACTTGGATAAATTTTTGGACTAATTTGCGCAATTTTGAGGTGATAATGTCAATGTCTAAAAGTGTCTTATATTGTTTTTGCATTAGTTTCAGGTGATTCAAGAACATTAAACACAAAGGAGTGAAAAAAAAACACACTTTCTATCTCTAGAGTCAATTGTATTAGTGGGAAAATCATTGCTCATTAACTTAGGTACACACCCAATATCTAATCAAAATACAACCACCACCATCCACACAACAAGTATAGTGATGTTGTATTAGTCGACTCCAAATGCTAATGGGGGCACGATATGACAAGTGTCTTGGGGTAGTTACTATCTCCCTTGCACTTGGATTATCCACTTTCAGAGGTGAACCAGGTGGCTACTATTCTATGGAATTTAGTAAGGGTCTCCATTCAAGTACATCCTTTGTGTCCACGTAAGCACAATTCAAGCATATAGCACCACAAAGAACCTTAGCATGAGTAGTCATGTAAACATGATTTAGACCCAAGGGCCCTACTATGTGTTAGGTGGGAGTCGAGTATAAGCTCAAATGGTACCTGACTTCGAAGGCTTTAACCCCAACAAGTTAATTTTATTAACATGAGTTAAAGTGGTGTGGCTTACACCTTGTTCTCACGTGGGTCATTCTCAGGAGATTTTTACCTCAACTCGCAGGCCCATATAAAAGGTATGCATGAAATAAAATGGATAGAAAAGAGAAGGTTTGGATTTCTGATTCTTTTTCAAAGAGGAGAAGAGCATAATCTCTTATTTCTCTTTTTTTTTCTAATCACATCAAACACTCCAAATTTTTCCCAAAGATTGCTTGCCTAAGACAAGTCAAACATGTCTAGGTTTCTAATCTTCCCTAAAAGGAAAGAGAGAATAATTCCCTAATGTTTAGCTTGGCTCATAGAATAAATACCCTAATTATACTATGTGCCTAGATAACCATTTAAAAAGAATGATCGTTTGGTTGATGAAGACTTAGGCAACCTGCAAACACCACAAGCTTAGTAGTATTAGAAAGATTTATGTCTTCTTCAAAACATCCATCAATCACAAAGGGGATTATTAGTTTGCAATAATGAATGTTTTTTAATGTTACTTTGGCAAGCAAAACTTCTATTAGATGTCTTGCAAAAATATGTTAAGCTACCAAATCAGAGAGCCAGAAGACCAACACAACTAGATTAGAGGTTAGAAGTCAAAAATTGATTCAAATGAACCCCTAAAAGTTCTCTCTATTTTTGAAATGACATAATACATAGGAAATACTGACAACAAAAATCAAATGACAATACATGACTAACCATATGACAAAACAAGGAAAGATGATCCCTTGTACGAAAATTAAAGCTGGTTAGTATGACAATATAAATCAAATGAAGATTCGTACGAAAATACATATATCTTGAAATGAAAAACTAAAGACTACTAATTTGTATATGAGTAGGCATGACAGGCCATACACCAATGAGCACAGTTTTGGAAAAATAACAAAAATATTGAGAATTGGGGCCAAAAACCAGTTTGAGCCCCATGGTGGATGTTAGATGTGTGTGTGGTAAATGTGTTCTTCAACTTGAAAACAACCAAACACTCAATAAACCATTATCTCAAGGGTTAGTGATCATCAAATCAAATTCTAACATTATTCAACTACCCTCAAAATTGGATTATTGCTTCCTAGATGAAGTGAGTTTGATTCTCAATAGATGCTCATCAGATTGGCATTTAGAATCAGTGACTAGACAACTCTAAAATGTAAGATTCAAAAGATGGGCATGATGCATGAACTTACATACTTTTCCCTCAAGCTCATGAAAATGAAATGCATGAATTCAACTAAGCTAAACTCATTCTAAAACATGAGTTAATCTAAGAAATATGCAGCAACATACTAAAATTTTGAAATTAAGATTCCATTTAAGAGAAAAATGCACAACACTAAGCTACCATGAAAATGCATTTCTAAAACATGATAAAAAACCTAGAATCAAAATAACAATATGATATTACTTCTAAAATTTGCCTCCCTTTGAGCAAGGATAACTATCCCTTTTATAAGAATTTCCTCGAAATAGATGGCCGAGATTTAGTCATGAAGGGAGGTTGAGATGCACTCTCCTTCAATCAAAGTGCAATTGATCTAGGTGGAAGATTGTTGATTGGTCAACTTTGTGTTTATTTGGGGGAGAATGAGAGAAATTTGGTAATTATCCCCTTTTAATTGCTTTTATTTGGATTTTATGTGCTCAAACATGTGTGGAGGGGTTCTTTTAATTAAAAGTGTTGGGACTTTTATTAAACCCTATGGCTCAAGAAATTAAATGATTTACGCTTTGATTGAGAATTTTCTTCAACAAGTATGATTTAATTATGCAAGAAAGTTTGATTAAATACTTACATAATTAAGGTCTAGCAATAAATGCCTTTAATTTAGGATTTTAAGGCCAATTAATCAAATTAGGGGCTATGGGTTTACTAGACCAATTTTAGGTTATTACACACACAAGTGACCGTCTTAATCAACATTGGATACATTTTGAATCCATCAATGTGTATTAGAAGGACACAATAACTTCACATTTAACTTGTAAGGAATGCATAATGAATATGAAGAATCTAGATTGGATGCATAAAAAATGCAAACTGTTGCATTAAATAAACTCCAGCAAAATTGTTATGTTGAGAAAACAATTGAGTGTAGAGGGATAACAGACAATCCCCATGTCAGGCCAGAAAGTGTTCATCATCAAAACATAGAAATATTTATAATTTCAAATATCGCTCATAGTCACTTGAACTATCAATGAACACAATTGGATATGTTTTTTTGCATGTATCACATAATTGAACGATAATTGAACCTCTATCCAAAATAAGTCTTAACAAAATTGTGCTTACATTGAAAGAAATAAGCCCCGTCTGATGGTTGTGGGAACATAAATGGAAAATAACATCTCTTGGGTGTAGAAAAGAACATTGGACACATAAGTAATTCATTCATCACCTTTCAAAACATTAACTACTGTAAATTACTATTTTTGTGAAAAGCATGATGGACATTAAAAATCAAGATTCGATGAGTAATAAATGATTAAGTTTATGATATATAAATTCGTGACAAATAGTTGTACTCAAAAAATAGTTCAATATACAGTAACAACAAATGCAACATACACATTTTTACCATTTCACCATACATTTATGTTTCCTTGCAAAATATTGGTCATAGTTAACTGAAGTATAATTGAACGCATTTCAAACTATTTTTTGTTACATGTATTACAAACATGCATCCAATATAATCAATCTTATATTCAATAGTTTTCATAACTAAATGATTTTCCTCATGGAATAAGAATACTGCCACTAACAGTTTAGATAAAAGAAAATAAATACTGCAACTCTTCAACATTTTTCCCCGTTCAACTCAGGTGGTGGCAGGTGGGACACGTATTGAATCAATATCAAGTAAAGGCATGCATGCGAGCTTTAAGTGCATGTATTTCCATGACTCGGTGCTACTTTCCATCACTTCGAGCGTGGAATAATATGGTTCCACTCCAACATTGTTTATCTTCACCTTTGCCTCAAGTCCTGCCTCAAGCTTCTTAAAAACCATTTCCTTCCGATGTGATTCCACCTATAGCTTCACATTCTTATTAGAAATATTTAAGAAATTTGTATTCAATTCAGTGTATCTCGCATTCAATTCAGCATATCTTGTCTGAATCTCACTCAAAATCAACTTCAACCTTGTAATCTCTACCTCACAAGATCACAACTTCTCCATGGGCACTTCAATGTGCACACCATCCATTCTTAGAGAACTTCACCATGGTTCAAGTGGATCCATTATCTTGGGAACTTTCATAAATTCCCTTTCCAATGGTTTTTTCATTGGGGATTTTCCCCTTGTCGATGGTGCTTTCATTAGGGACTTGCCAACTATCAACAGTGCTTTCATTGGGGAATTTCCTTGAGCATTGGAAGCTGGAGTCCAAGCCACCTCGTGGTGTTTCCATAGAAGAATTTCTCTCAAGGCTTGAACTATGAGAGGTTTCCATGTTGTAGTCGGTGATTTCTTCTTCACCATCCTTTCTCTTCCCCATCCCAGTTGGTCCAGATTTTCCCCTTGCCATGTCTGTGAACATTGTAAATAGGCATACATTAGTCCACATTGAAAGTGAGAAACTTTGTCTATAACTTATGATAGTGAAAATTAAAAATGCAAGAGAATCGAAAACCCACCCATAATATAAATGTGAAAACATTGTATCCAGAGGTGCAATCCAAAACCACAGTAAGAACATAAACATTATATAAAGGGAACACAAATGTAGTATAAGAATGTAGAAATGCAAACAAATGACACATGTACACAACCATCACTATATAAGGGATATGAAGAAACTTAACTCAACTGATGTTGCATCAAAAATAACAGATGTTTCTACAAGCATGCATTATGAATGTTCACAATAAAATGTTAGCCCAATTTCCTAACTAAACATATTTCCAAACAATTATAATGGAAAATGTGATGTTGGAACTTCACATAGGATTGAATACAACAAAGAAAAATTGGTTATAGAGTACTTGTAATGAATACATAATCAACAATAAGAAACAACATCGGATATGTGTGTAATACAATATTTTCTGCCACATAAACTAGCCATAAAACTATATTATTGAAAACACAAATAATTGTACAAGGACATCAAACAATGGCCCTCAATATACATTGGTCATCCTTTCAAAATAAAAATATTTGTATATCCAAATATCTTTCATAGTTAAGTCATCTCTAATTAAACACAGTTGAATCTATTTTCTTGCATGTATTACAAACGTGCTTTGAAAAGATGTGAACTTCTATTCTATAGTAGTGATGATTGTATTCATTTTTTCCACCATTATCCCATTACAGATAACCGTTATCACAAACCAGCATAGTAATAAAGTTATTCATGGAATCGTAAGAAAACTAAACTTAAATTTTATTCAGAATATAAAACCATCAGTGAGAGTTATAATAAAACATAAAAGAAATCACCAGTGTTGGGTCCATTAGTCAACAATACATACAAAATGAAACCATTGAGAAACATTGGAAACATTAAGCATCATCCAATACATCATCTAAGGAACGCATGGCCAACAATAAGAATCAACATTCGATGCTTAAGAAATTCAATATTTTGTGACACATGAAAACAAACCCCTTTATCCACAGTGTCCATAATTTCAACATACAAATAATTTGAATTGAAAATATATTTAATTTCACCAAGTCGTCCATGTGCTAGACCTCGTATTAATTTAGGGAGTAAAAAAATACTCTAAAAAGAAATGAGCAAAGGGAAGAGAATCATCTGGATCAAATACCTCATCAACATGAACTTTTGCACATCTCAGTGGGATTTGGTGGTTGTGGCACATAACACCCCTTCCAAACCCATCCACAACACCTCTACCTTCCACCTTTCCATCCACTAGTAGGTCCACGTTATCTCCAACCATAAAAGCACAGG
>MU225575.1:1755281-1793545 GCA_018584345.1 Thuja plicata | reverse complement strand
TCCAACACACTCCCATGAATTTTGTTTAATATAAAAAAACAAATCAAACAAACAGATCATGGGATCCACATATAACAAATAGGATTATGATCCAGCCGTGTACATAGTTGAATCCAAGTAAAATTTATTAAAAAAAAATTTAAAAAAAAAAATTAACATTGGTCGAAATTTCGACCAATACCACGGCTCATTTCCACCAATGATTGGTCAAAATTTTGACCATTACACTCAAGCTTTCGACGAGAATTCTATGCTTTCCACCAATGGGATGGTCGAAATTTCGACCAATTCCATGGCTCATTTCCACCAATGATTGGTCGAAATTTCGACCATTCCATTAAAAGCTTGCGACGAGAATGCTATGCTTTCCACCAATGGTATGGTCAAAATTTTGACCAATCGTTGGTGGAAGTATCGGTCGAAATTTCGACCAATGCACTAAAAAATGAAAGCAATTTTAAGCCTGGCTATAGTCGAACTTTTGACCTTTTCTTGGTCAAAATTTTAACGAATTATAAATACGTCAAAAATTTGACAAAAAAAGACCGACGAAAGTTTTGGTCGTAAATTCGACCAATTACTGTCAAAATTTCGACCAAGATTGGTCAAAATTTGAGGTCAAATCTACTAGTGGAACCTCTACGCCACCAAAGTTAAACAAACCAAGTTTCCATTACTATGGGAAGCCTGGACAAACTGCAAATGTATGAAGAAGAAAAAGAGGTAAATCACCAAGCTCACCCAAGTTTGATGGGCATTGTTATAACTATAACAAGTATGGACACCGAGCACATGAGTGTAGATCAAATACTGAGAACAACACAAGAAAGCCAAATTTTTATGGCTACTGCAATAATTGCAACAAATATGGTCACAAATCTGAGGAATGTAGATCACAAAAGAGAAATGAAAAATGGGTACCAAACTGATAGAATATGACTAACAACCGACAGGATACATCCATACCATGGGACTATAACACAAGGATATCTTGTTTAGTTTGTGCAAGAAATGGGTACATTGTTGTAAATTGCATGTTGTTACATGGTAGGAACAATAGAAGATCTTGGAGAAGCCTTGGCATGGCATGCTTCCATTGTCACAAGCTAGGTCACCTTTACAAATATTGTAGGTACCAAGGCAAAACCCCTACCAAGGAAGAAACATCTGAGAAACCTAAAGTAAATGTAGAAGAAATGAGAGATCAGATGAATAAGACATGGAGAAGAAAGACCATGGATGATGGAACATCATTCAGAATAGTTGAAGGCACCTCGTCCTCTAGATCGGGTGCAACCAAATCTACCAAATCAGGTAAGAGGTATAAGTAGGAACTACAAGTTAATATTCAAATCTTAATCAGTTCCTACTATATGTATAGAGATCCATATGATCATACTTAGATGCATTTGGATATATATTGATGTGTTTATGTTTCACATTCATTCAGTATAAGGAAATAAAAGTTAGGTATTCGGTAAGTAAGTCAGTCGAGCATTAATTATCACTTTAAGACCATTGGAAACCCTAAACCTAGAAAAAATCATATATACACTATATCATCTATCATTTTCACTTAACATTTTCTAGAGCAGCGTGATTAGAGTTGCAGAATCGAGTCCTCAAGCAGTTACGAGTGATTGTGAAGGTAATCCAATACCATTTTGAGCTTATTTAAATCTATTCACGGTATTTGTGGTGTTTCCCTAGGTGTTTTAGTGCAACCGAGTCTTAGACGCTACCCTAGCTCAAAATTTTTTGCACTTGAGAAGAGGATATGGCCCCAAAAAATCAAAATACAGTTATAGCTCAGAATGTTGAGTCTAAGAATTCCAAGTACAAGCTGCCTCCTACGAAGGCAGCTGAACCAGACATGATGGGAGCACTTTCGTCCATTCCAAACAAAGTTCTATTGATTGAAGACGTGAAAAAATTTCACCCAATTAAAGGTTGAGAAAATATGTGAAGCATAGATTGATGCATCTTATCAGAAGTTATGTACAGACAACAAGCTGAAGATCGATCATGTTCATCTAGAGTCAAAAGGTTTGACACATTCCCTACATATCCCAAAGGTATTTAAGACTGAATGGATAAGGATGGTACTTATATGAGTATGTGACCTGTGTATATGGCTAGATCAACCTGTGAAGATCGCAAAGGATGTGTTACATATTGTAATGGGATACACGATTGGAGACAAGCCAAAGGCAATCAAACTGGCTAAGAAGATCAAGATAAGTGAGCTAATGAAAGCCAAATGGGATGGGAGAGGTCTGAGGATTTCTACCATTGAAGACCCCGAGTTGAATTTTGCAAGAAACATCTTATCCTACCGATTATTCCAATCATTCTGAGTAGACAATGTACTGTGTGGAGCTGTCGATCTGGATTATAAGATTGTAAAGAAAGACATGCAAATTGATATATGTGAGATATTGTTGAAACAAATTGAAGACAACATCAACACTATAAAGAAAGCAAAGACAAACACATTGAAGTTTGGTTCATTACTGGTATGCATATACTTTTACTTTGAGAACTTCTTTCCATCTATTGGAAATGTGAAATGGAGTGTTGATAAGCCAGTTGTTTATCAAATCAGAGAATACATAAGGAGTCTAGGAGAGAATATTGACATTGCTATGAATGATTACTTCTCTAAATTCCAAACAAGAATGCATAAGAGATTCAGAGTTCCACCTCAATTAGTGGAGAAATATCATGATAATATTTGTTTTGAGGTAGACACAGACTCATATTTCATCAATGCAGTCAAGCCTAGGAACATATGTCTAGATCCTATGGGATATGAGATAGATATAGACTTGCATCACAACAAGTCCAAAATCTATTAGCCAAACCTCTTCATAAAGGATCCAAGAGGTATGGAACATATGAAGAAGTTAAGGCTAAGATCAAGCAAGGTATATTTATACCTAAGATTCAAAGAAAATATAGCAAGATGAGTGCTAATCTGACTAAGGATTTGGGAACTGATAAAGGAGAAGATGAGGCAGAAATATCTAGAGTGGAAGGCAGTAAACCACAAATATTGAAGCCTTCACTAAGCCCCAAATCTACTAGATCATTAGCAAGGTCTACAACATCACCGAAAGCAAAGAATAATTCTACTGAACCAACAGAGAGGATATATGTAAGAGGCAAGAAGGAAAGCACTAGACATAGTGCAGGGGGAAATAGTGCAGGGGCACCTAGCCCTGATTGTCCCACTGGTTCAATTGATGATTTATGACATTGTAAGCCATTTTGGCATTGTAATGGGGTCATATGATACCTTTCAAGATGTAATGAGTTTTACAAGAGCTAATGAGTTCAAGTGGTGGAAAGTTATAAAGATGCAAGAAAACTTGTCAAGCAACTTTTCTTGCAACCAAAGTTGTCAATAGTCGTTAGAAGTGTCTAAGATGGGATTTTGTATGTGTTTAAGCATTCACATAATGTAATAAGGCCTATTAAGGCCATTTGATATGTTTCAAGGCTAGGTGTGTATGATACTCCTATGAGTTAGTATGTTCTCATTAGTTTTGTCAAAGTCATAAAAGTCAAGAAAGATAATCGGTAAAGAGAAAGAATGCACTGAGGGAGACAGTCAGTAAAGCAGACTATCAATGACACTAAACACCGAATAGTAGCATGTTACTGAGTTAAGCAGAGAACCAATGCCAAGAATAGTTAGTCACCGAGACACCGAGCATAATTAGTCAGTGAGACATGGAGTAGAGTTAGTCACCAAAACACAGAGCAGAGTCAGACATCGAGCAGAGTTAGACACCGAGCAGACAATTATGTCACCAAGAAAGATCAAAGCTCATTATAAAGCACACCATAGCTGACATAGAAATTCAAATTTGAATAAATTGAACCTGGACACTGAGTCAGAAAACTTTCATGGTATTCAAGATAGAAGTTAGGTTGAACATTGGGATTGCACCAATATGATTGCATATGACCACGAGCCAATTCAACCAATGATATTGAAGAACATTAAATGCATTGGGAATGAAACCAACAAGGCACCACCTCACCTCCATCGTAGAAGGAGAAGGATCATTTAGGTTAACTGCCTTAAGATCATATAAAATGAACAAAAAAATAAAGATAAAGAGAGAGAGTATAAGATTACACAGAGAAGAGGGAAAATATTATAGAGTGAGAGAAGCAGATACAATGACAGAGCTAAAGATAGAATGAAGAAGATATAAGCTACAGAACAGTTGAGTTACCGAATGTAGAAGGAGGTAATGCACTTTCAAAGCATAAAGATTCTGAACAACATTAAGGTTGATACATACTTGCAGACATTTTGTAATAAGTTTTTGTAATAATTAGGAGTTTAGAAATCCCATCCAGTGGGTAGGCCCTAATAGGTCTTATTTTGTAAATCCTTTAACTGGGTACATATCTTAGATGATAGATTGTAAAATCCTTTAATCAAGTAGACTGAATAAGTCTTTTTGTACTCTTGACTGAGTATAGTACTCTTAACAAGGTGAGGTATCAGAAGTAGCTGAATTTGTAGCTCTAACCAATCAACCTTTATTCTATAGAAGTGAAGGATTGTGGGTGCCATCCCCACCACATTTTTTTCCTCTAACAAAGGATTTTTGCATGACCAAAAATCATGGTGTTATGTGTCATGGTTTATTGATTTACTTTATATTCTTTTTAATGTTTTATGCAATGTACTCAACTTGGTAAATGGTCGGCATTGTATGGTAAAAGTTTTATGAGTGCTGATTCATCCCTCCCCTCTCAGCACTTATCTTTCCATTAGATTAATCCAACAATTGGTATCAGAGCTAGTCTCTTAAGATAAAGGTTTAACCACCTAAGAGTAAAGATTGTGACCATGGAAAGTTACAATCAATCCAAGAAGATTGATAGTCTTGAGTTTGAGTTGGAGAGTGCACAAGAAGTGATTGAAGATCTAAAAAGAAAGTTAGAAAAGTCCTTAAAAGTAAGGAATTAGTTATGTAGTGAACTCAAATAAACACAAGATCATGTTGATACTCTTGAAACAACATCTAAAGGTAGTCTGAGTGCTGAAGTTGATTCTTCCATTGCAGAACTCATTGAAAAGAACAAGAAACTCACCGAGAAACTAAACTTGGTTAAGATTGATCAAGAAACACAAGTATTGAGAATGAGTGAGATACTTGACTCTAAGGGAGCAATTGAAAATGCACTGAGAATAACTGAAGAAGACAAAAAATAGTTTGAAACAAGAATAGATGAGAAAGATAGTGAAATCATGAGGATGATGCAAGTACACTATAAAATGAATGATCAACTAGTGAGTGCTAATATAGAGTCAGCAAGAAAACAATTTCAAAATCAAGCACTAAAGTGTGAAGCTAATAGATTAACCAGAGAACTGAAATTTGAAAGAGAAGCCATTGAGATACTGAAGAGAAATGAAGAAACACTGAGATATCATATGCACAACTTAAAGGTTAGAGACAACCGACAGAAAAGAGTGGATTAGGATTCAATAGTAAGAGTGCTACTAAGAAAGGAGATTCCTCTAATCAATCTGAGAGTCAAGGAACCTCTACCCCACCCAAGTTAAACAAACCAAGTTTCCATTACTATCGGAAGCCTAGACAAACTGCAAATGTATGAAGAAGAAAAAGAGGTAAATCACCAAGCTCACCCAGGTTTGATGGGCATTGTTATAACTATAACAAGTATAGACACCAAGCACATGAGTGTAGATCAAATACTGAGAAAAACACAAGAAAGCCAAATTTTTATGGCTACTGCAACAATTGCAAAAAATATGGTCACAAATCTGACGAATGCAGATCACAAAAGAGAAATGACAAATGGGTACCAAACCGATAGAATATGACTAACAACCGACAGGATACATCTATACCATGGGACTATAACACAAGGATATCTTGTTTAGTTTGTGGAAGAAATGGGTACATTGTTGTAAATATCATGTTGTTACATGGTAGGAACAATAGAAGATCTTGGAGAATCCTTGGCATGGCGTGCTTCCATTGTCACAAGCTAGGTCACCTTTCCAAATATTGCAGGTACCAAGGCAAAACCCCTACCAAGGAAGAAACATCTAAGAAACCTAAAGTAAATGTAGAAGAAATGAGAGATCAGATGAATAAGACATGGAGAAGAAATACCTTGGATGATGGAACATCATTCAGAATAGTTGAAGGCACCTCATCCTCTGGATCAGGTGCAACCAAATCTACCAAATTAGGTAAGAGGTATGAGTAGGAACTACAAGTTAATATTCAAATCTTAATCAGTTCCTACTATATGTATAGAGATCCATATGATCATACTTAGATGCATTTCGATATTTATTGATGTGTTTATGTTTCACATTCATTCGGTCTAAGGAAATGAAAGTTAGGTATTCGGTAAGTAAGCCAGTCGAGCATTAATTGTCACTTTAAGACCATTGGAAACCCTAAACCTAGAAAAAATCATATATAGACTATATCATCTATCATTTTCATTTAACATTTTCTAGAGCAGCGTGATTAGAGTTGCAGAACTGAGTCCTCAAGCAGTTACGAGTGATTGTGAAGGTAATCCTATACCATTTTGAGCTTATTTAAATCTATTTAGGGTATTTGTGGTGTTTCCCTAGGTGTGTTAGTGCAACCGAGTCTTAGATGCTACCCTAGCTCAAAATTTTTTGCACTTGAGAAGAGGATATGGCCCCGAAAACTCAAAATACAGTTATAGCTCAGAATGTTGAGCCTAAGAAATCCAAGTACAAGATACCTCCTACAAAGGTAGCTGAACCAGACATGATGGGAGCACTTTTGTCCATTCCAAACAGAGTTCTATTGATTGAAGACGTGAAAAACTTTCACCCATTGAAAGGGTGAGGAGATATGTGAAGCATAGATTGATGCATCTTATCAGAAGTTATGTACAGACAACAAGCTGAAGATCGATCATGTTCATCTAGAGTCAAAAGGTTTGACACATGCCCTACATATCCCAAAGGTATTTAAGACTGAATGGATAAGGATGGTACTTATATGAGTATGTGACCTATGTATATGGCTAGATCAACCTATGAAGATCGCAAAGGATGTGTTACATATTGTAATGGGATACACGATTGGAGACAAGCCAAAGGCAATCAAACTGGCTAAGAAGATCAAGATAAGTGAGCTAATGAAAGCCAAATGGGATGGGAGAGGTCTGAGGATTTCTACCATTGAAGACCCCGAGTTGAATTTTGCAAGAAACATCTTATCCTACTGATTATTCCAATCATTTCAAGAGGACAATGTACTGTGTGGAGCTGTAGATCTAGATTATAAGATTGTAAAGAAAGACATGCAAATTGATATATGTGAGATATTATTGAAACAGCTTGAAGACAACATGAACACTATAAGGAAAGCAAAGACAAACACATTGAAGTTTGGTTCATTACTGGTGTGCATATACTTTTACTTTGAGAACTTCTTTCCATCTATTGGAAATGTGAAATGGAGTGTTGATAGGCCATTTGTTTATCAAATCAGAGAATACATAAGGAGTCTAGGAGAGAATATTGACATTTCTATGAATGATTACTTCTCTAAATTCCAAACAAGAATGCATAAGAGATTCAGAGTTCCACCTTAATTAGTGGAGAAATATCATGATAATATTTATTTTGAGGTAGACACAGACTCATGTTTCATCAATGCAGTCAAGCCTAGGAACATATGTCTAGTTTCTATGGGATATGAGATAGATATAGACTTGCATCACAACAAGTCAAAAATCTATTAGCTAAACCTCTTGATAAAGGATCCAAGAGGTATGGAACATATGAAGAAGTTAACTCTAAGATCAAGCAAGGTATATTTATACCTAAGATTCAAATAAAATATAGCAAGATGAGTGCTAATCTAACTAAGGATTTGGGAACTGGTAATGAAGAAGATGAGGAAGAAATCTTGGAAGGCAGTAAACCACAAGTATTGAAGCCTTCACTGAGCCCCAAATATACTAGATCATTAGCAAGGTCTACAACATCACCGAAAGAAAAGAATAATTCTACTGAACCAATAGAGAGGATATATGTAAGAGGCAAGAAGGAAAGCACTAGACCAAGGAGAAAATCCAAGCTACCACCAAATACTGATTCAGAAACTGAAGAATTGAAAAAACCCAAACTTGTGAAGAACAATCCTCCACCACAAGGAAGTCTTAATGAAATGTTAGACACAATGAAGAAGCATGGATCATTCGGAGGAATGAAGGAAGAAAAGTTAATACTCAATGAAAAGAGAACAAGGTAAAAATTGAAGATGCAATTGTTTACTCTTTACACAAATTCAGATACACACCACTTGAAGTTATCATATTCTTACCTATAGAGTTATACAACAACATAGATGCAAGATGGAAATATGCTATGAATGCAGAAAAACAAATGAGAGAAATATCTCTTGTAATAACTGTACCAAATCTATCTGTTGAAGACATTGCGGAGACCTTGAAGAAAAACTCTAAACAATTCCTTGTTAAGGATAGATCATTAAGGATTCTGACAGGAGACTTGGTTAGATTACAGCTGGAAATCGATGCAAAATGGAGAGAGACATTTGACATTGAAGATCCTAAATCCCAAGTTGAACAAGTAAAGGAGAACATAACCAATGGAGTTGCCAAAGATGATCAAGGTAAGGAAAATCCTATTGATTTGACAATTGATACTGATGAAATTGTTATTGAGGATAATACAGAAAAATATCTTGAAGATGATACATCACAAGATGAGAATGTTAAGGTGACCGAGAACATCAATATAGATAAAATGAACACCAAAGATAAAGCTACTACTTTACAGCCTGTATTAGAAAAAGTACTAGATTATCACACACCTCAAGGTGATAATGAACTAGTTTATATGGATACAGATAATGTAGAAAAAAAAAAACAGAAGGAGACATGGAAGGAAAAGGTAACAGTGAAAGAAAAGGTAAAGGAAGTTAAGAAAGAAAAGAACACCGAGAAGGATACAGTTATTGAGAAAGCTGCAACATTGAACACCGAATTGGTTCCCCCAACCGAGTCCATTGCACAGAAACAAGAACAAGACAAAGGTAAACCTAAGGAACAAATTGAACTGAAGGAAGCTAAGAAGCATACAAATGAGAAGAAACATGACACTTTAGGAGAAAATAAAGCAGAAGGGAAATAAGAAGTGAAGAAGAAATAAAAGAAGAAGAAGTCAAAGAAGAGAAAATATGTAGATTTGATTCAACCGATCATCATACCAGATATCGACCTATCTCCTATGGATTATAATGAAATGATTGAGTATGCCGAGTTAGTGAGACTTAAAGAAATGAAAAAGAAGGCACTACAAAAGAGGAAGAGGACTGACGTATTGGAAAGTGTCAAGGATGTTTTGTAGGACATTGTACCAAATGCCACCATTGATGAGATAGAAGAAATCATTCGGCAGGTAGAAGGACTAGTGGAGAAAGTCTGAAATCCTAATCAAGACACTACTGACTATATGATGAAGATTCATTCAAGGAAGATGGAACTAAAAATGTTTGATTCCATTCTAGACACCATTGTAGAAGATAAGGTAACACTTTCTAAGGCTACTACCGAGATTGAGACTAAATTGTCTCATATACTTTCAATATTTCAGAAAGTTTTTTCTATTTCAAACTTTACTAAGGACATCAAGAAGAAAGATGAGTCTATTAAGACCAAGCTGACCAAGCAGCTAAAATATGTAACCATCAAGCCTGGTTTCTTACAAGTATAATAGTGGAGGTTGAAACACCTGATGGGGATGTAGCATGAACTATGACAAGAAAGGAATAAGAGAAGGATGGAACTTCTAGAGCTGCAAGCACTATTGATTCCCCACATGGAATCTATGAAAACACAATTGAAGATGGCCAAGGATTTGGTCAACACCCCTTATGGTAGTTCACTTGACACCATCATTGGACTAGTAGCTAACATTGCTACTTATATTGTTGTACTTCAAACACTCAAAGATGCATGGGAGTCATCTTTAGCAAATATCCAGAGGAAGTACACGCATGTTTTTACTAATGTATAAGTTTATCCTATTGAGCTCTAAGCAATTTGTTTTTTGGCATATTTGTCAAAAAAGAGGTATAATATAGTTAAGTACAGTTAAGGGCATATTACAGTGAACAAGAGGATAATATACAGATAATATAGTATGTATTGATATAGTATAGAAGGGAGATATAAGTATGTGTATAGGGGAGTCACACATTATTATGATGTACACAAGTTGTACAAATTTTGATAACTTTGAAGTTTTTGTCAAAATGCCAACTAATGCCAAAGGGGGAGATTGATACTCCTATGAGATAGTATGTTTTCATTAGTTTTGTCAAAGTCATAACTGTGTGTGTGGTAAAATGTGTGATTAGAATCTGCAACCAAACACTTCAATAAACTATTACATCAAAAGGGGTTAGTATTAAAATGAAGATCAAATAACATCAAAACCCTTGAAATCATCTTATTGCTTCCTAATTGAAGCTAGTGTGATTCTCATGAGTTTCCCATCAAATTGGACATAGAAAATCAGTGACTTGACTACTCCAAAATGAAAGATTCAATGCAAGAGGGAGCAAGATGCATAGACTTGCATGCTTTTCTCTTGAAAGCCTTTGAAAAAATGAAAATGCATGAACTAGCAAACCAAATGCATAGAAACTATGAGGAATGAGACTAAAATGCAAGATTAATCTATAAATGAGAAGAACAATGCATCTACCATTAAACTATGAAAGGAAACCAAGATGCCATTAAACTAAGAAATGAAGCTTAACAATGTAACAATGCAAGTAAACTACTCTGCAAGTAAGAAATACAAGTGCACAATGGAATTCTAGAATGAAAATAACATTATAACTCTACTCCAAATCTTCTTATGTTATGATGAGCAAGGGATCTATCCCTTTTATAGGAAATTCCAAGAAATAGATGGTTAAGATTAAGACCCAAAAGGGGATGAGCAACAGTGGAGATGCAACTTCCCTCAATCCATGTGAGCTAAGTGGAATTATTTTGATTGGTCAACCTTGTGGAGGATGAGACAAATTTGGTATTGTCCTTTTTATTTGTTTTATTTGATTTTTGGGTACTCACACATGTGTGAATGGGTTCACTTTTTGATTTAAAGACAGACTTAGGACCCTTTTTATTTATCCCAATGTTTTATGCATTTTGGCTTAGGAATTTGATGATTTGATTCAACAAGTCAAGATTAAAATTATGTAAGAAAATTTGATTAAGTGCTCTCAAAATTAGGGTTTAGTGATGATGTCTTAGATTTTTATAATTTATTAAACCCAATTAATCAGAAATAGGGGCTATAGGTTTGCTAGACCAATTTTAAGTGATTACATTTACCCCTCTTTATCTAATGTGTGATCGATCTGGGAACACATTGAGTCAACGAACATGTGAAGCTTGGCTGGATCTGGAAATAGCATGATGTGAAGTGATGAAACTATCTCATGGATTGGAACCAATTATGAACTTGATTGAATGAAGACAGATTGAATTTTGAAGATATCAGCTCCACACATGATCGAGCGAAGAATGATAGTGATTGAACGAAGATCGATAGAGATTTGAAGATATCAGCTCCATACTTGATTCAGAGAAGACTGATAGAGAGATTTGGAGATATCAGCTCTAGGCTTGATTGAGTGAAGACTAATAAAAGAGTTCAAGAATTCAGCCTAATGTGCAGCGATGAAACTGAATGTCCATTCTCCAAGCATATTTCCCAATTTTGGATTGAGTTTGAATGATGAATAAACCTGATGTGGTGCGATGAGACTGATTTCCATTCAATTGATTTCTTAGGACAATTGACTTGATATGGGTCTGATGAATTCAATTTCCTGATTGAGAGAGGTATTACTAGATTGATGTGGTGCGATGAATCTGATATGGCCCTAGAGATTTAGATTTGATGTGCAGTGATGAAAATCACTTGATTGATCTTGATTTAAGTCGAGGCTTGATGCCCCTAGAGATTGAACTTGTTGATGAGAGTCAAATTGTTCATATAATAGTATTTCCCCCTCACGATCAAAATTCAAATGATGTGAGGAGTCAGAATGTGCAAAGCACTAAGAAGTTAGATATGCGAGCTTTTTTGAGATCTGGTGAACCAATGTTGACCAAGGTTGACTTCTAGATTGAAGTGGGAAATTCTTGAGTTAGTTTCTCATGATTAATCTCAAAGTAGAATCCTAGGAGGAAAGCATCAGTGATCAACTGCATTTTGAGAAAATAGGTTAATCTGCACTTTTGACTATTAAAATTTCTTTGGATTTTGATTTCGGTCTCAAAAATGGATTAAGCGTTGTCTAATTAGCCAAGGGTGCAATTTTCACATTGATCAAAGCACTTTGAGAATTAGGTCAAATTCACACTATATAAGGCTCAGAGGAGTCATTTTCAAATCATTTTCACCATCCAAGTTTGATTTTTGAAAAGCTTCTCTGAGAAAAAATGGTGGTCCCAATATAAAAACATGGATTTGAGCACATGCGAAGGTACGAACAGCCACAAGACTACCCGCCTCCAATGAGTAGCTGATAAACTTTGCCTTCACATTAAATTTTGCAAGTTTTTTATAGATTTTTCAACACTTTTCAACGTTTTAGGTTGTAGGGTCCCGGTTCATCATACGATCTAGTGAGAGGACTCATATGAAAAACTAGAGAACTATCCTTTGTCGTTTGAGGCCATTAGATTTGTCACACAAGGACCACCCACTTTTTACACAAGCACCTTCATACAAGCCCACTTTGTCATATTGCCTTATTAGAATTGTCATTTCAGTCTAGTGTGTCATACTATATGTGATCCTAAATTATACGAGTCTTGGTACCAGTGATCCTTTACTGTACTTTTTTGTTTGGGAGGCAGTGGCACTTTTTTGAAGATTTCGCTTGTCGATTGCTTGTTTTCTTGATTTATTTTCTTGTTTATCAACTTGTCTTATTGTTGCATATTGAATGTATCTGAATTTGATGTTGTTACTGATGTATTTCCACTGTTTGTCTTCTTACATGTGGAGTTACTAGATATTCAGTTCAGGTCCACATATCCTTCTACTATGCGGTTGGTGAGGAGCTTGTCTAATGATCATAGAGGTCATCTGAGAGATTGCGGCTTTGGATGGTTGACCAAAGTGCCTGACATCCAGGTGAACCATGGATTATTGGCAGCATTGGTGGAGAGATTCCACAGCGAGCATAATACTTTTCATTTACCGACCGGGGAGATGACCATCACTCCCAAGGACATATACAGGATCCTTCGTATTCTATTTGTAGGAGAGTGTGTTGAGTATGATGTAGCACCACTACTAGGAAGACAACAACTTATTTGAGTCTACCATGATCATAATATCTTGGACAAATCCATCTCCTGGAATGACATGTTGGTGCAATATGGCACAAATTTTCCATTGTCTTGTGTCATAGCCAAATTCATTGGCTACTTCTTGATGGCAGACAGGAGCCAGTAGGGTTTCTTATATGGATAGGGTAGGGTACTTGAGAGATTGGTGACCCTTCCAGAGCAATTGGGTTGGGATCAGCGCATCCTTGCACATGTGTATCACAAGATACATGAGATCTCATACAGGGGATCTCGAGGGATGGTTGCAGGGGTACTTGTCTTGTAGGTATGGGCTTGGTAACATCTCTCTATATGCAGGCTAGTGACAGATGATCCACGGTAGAGTGGACAACCCTACATGTATAGGTATGCAAGTTTCTTCATGCAACCCCACTTAGGGAAGACTGACTATTGGAGACATCAGTGGGATGACCTTATCTTGGCTGTCTAGAGACCAAATATATGGACTGAGGCTTGGACTGATTGGAGGGCTCAGAGGAGAGATTTCTTTGTTTCACAACCTTTATTGGGGAGGACATTATTGGTGGTTGAGCACTCTATAGTAGGCAAAGTACTATGATAGTATGGACGTCCGCGGAGCCTATGAAAGGAGTCCACAACTTATGCCTGTTTTATTGATGAGGAGCGTTGAGGGTGGTCTCCGAGACTATCTCTGGCTATGTGCGCTTAGGAGATGATTCAGTCACTTCGCCCTTCATGGGAGTATTTGGAGGATATAGCAGATGTGGGGGTCACATCCTAGTACAAAGATCAATTTTCTTGTCATCCCTTTCCTAGATTCATAGATCTGACGGAGAGAGCACCGCGGATTGAGGAGGGGGTGTACCTCAGAGAGCTATAGGTGGACAGAGGGATCTAGACAGAGTACCACAGAGGGGTCTAGCTCCATCTAGAGCAGGTGGTACCTTAGATGCCAGTTCCAATATAGAACAAATAGTTGGCTAGTAGCGATAGTGCGGGGAGGGAGGTACCCTCAATTGTGTTGGAGTTGAGATACCTACGACATAGGTCGATGAGGAGTTTAGAGACACACATCCAGATCTCAGTCTTGATGAGGCAGTTAGATAAGTATAGTAGTGCCAAGGTATAGTAGTGCCAAGCCACATAGTCTGAGGAGGATGAGGGATTCCCTAGAGAACAAAATCCTAAGAATACGATCAGGACATTAAGGGGATGAGTCTGAGCTGCATAGACACAACTAGCGATCACACAGGCATACGTCACAAAGCATGACCATGCCATTGTCGAGAGAGATGATAGGACCTAGGAATTGACTTAGGGGTTCATGGTTGAGTGCGCTACTCTTTAGAGGGAGGTCACCCATCAAACCAATAGGGAAGCCTATTATGTAGCAACATATAACATTGCAGTTCCTATATCACAACAGGTGCTACCATATTCGTAGTATCTGGAATGATCTAAGGGAGTAGGCCCTCCACCTAGAGTCGATGATCCTCCACCTCCACCCCATGATGGTGGTGAAGGAGGAAGAGAAACCTAATTGTCCCCTTCTTGTCTTATCCCCTTCTAATTTTTGGAGATCCATATGATTGTACATGATTTATTTGCATCGAGGATGCACATTTTTGCTCAAGATTGTCAGAGCACCCTTTTGTATAAACTGAGATTATATATATATATGATCATCTTTGTGCTCAATTGGTTTGTGTTGTTACTTTTCTTCTAATTGTTTCATCATCTCATATCTTCTCTTTGAGGGCTCTTGGTGCTTAGTAGGATTTTAGTTCCAAATATGAGATGCTTGATATGTTGTTTGTTGTGACGAGTAACGTCTTGCTCTATTGGTACTGACCATGTGTTTTGCAGATAGATAACCTTAAGGAGATAAAATGTAGTTGATTACTTCAACAAAGGATTGGAAGATTAAAGGAATAGCTCCCTTTGTGCACTTCTTTTGTTTTTCTATAATGCTATCATGCAAGCCTAGGAATGCAAATGCAGCCTACAACACAAGTAGTCAAGTCACTGATTTTGGTAGTCCATATTTTCATCATCGGGTGTTTAGGACATTAGAGCCAATACAACCCTTACTAGTGCCACTGTGACCATAAGAATATGAATATAGCTTTCATTGGATAAAATATGGGAGACAACATAAGCATCTAGGTATAGGAACTAGGATGACCTAAACTTTGTCTCTAGTTAATATTGCAAGGATACACCAGTACTGAGGCATTTAGAGCCAAGATAACCATGAGTGTGTTCTTACGTAAACAAGTAGAATAACAAGAAAGGAGATAGTTCCAACCTCACATTAGTGTACAAAGGAGAATATGGAAGCTCTTACCACATACACCCTACTTGCTTGATGCGGGATCATTGGGACCACACCAACAAGTAGAAATCAAAGAAAATAGTATGAAATTCATTGATAACAAAAAAAATCCAAGAAAAGATCATCAAGCATTCAGCCTATGGAATTTGTTGATGTGGATGTTGAGAAACACCGTTGTGTTGGTTTGTTGTTATTGTGCAAATTTTAAGTTTTTTTGTCTGATGTGTGTTGAAAAACACAGTTTTATCTGAAAGAGAGTGTTGAGAAACACTGTTTGATTAAGGTGTTGAGAAAAACAAGTGTGTCAATGGAAAAATATCTATGTGGATTGAAGACCATGATAGAAAATGAGGATCAGGATGACTGACAAGGTATGCAGATTTGAGAACCAAGAGACGATCCTAAGACTCAAGAAGTCGATTGGTTCCAAACTTAAGATGTCAACTTTACTATTTGCACAAGGTCAAGATAGTCAAGCGACGCATTGATAGATGGAGCGTTGATTGCAAGTGATGCATGTTTGCTAGGTTTTCACCACTTGGCATAGTTTCTATTTTTTCTAACAAGGCGCCTATTTTCAAGTTTTCACCAAGGCACTTTTTCTCTTTTCAATTTTTTTATCTTTTCATTTTTTACTTTTCTTTTTCTCTTTTTTTTTTTAATTTTTTTTGTTGATCCATTAAGGCGCCTATTTGCCAGTTTTTCACCATGATGATCACTTTTTTCAGGAATTTTTCCAAATGTTTTTTACTTTTTCTTCTTTTTTGTTATTTTTGATATTTTTTTAGGATCATTTTCTCTATATAGTACTTCTTAGGATGTCTAGCTGTAGAATTTATTCAAGTGGAGTGCGTTGATGGGATTAGTAAAATTTTCCCCTTCTGGAGTTGACAGTTGATAGGCTCCAAAGCCAAATATTGTAGTGATGACAAAGGGACCTAGTCACTTGGGTTCAAACTTCCCCTTTTGTTCACAATGTTGCTGATTTTTTGGATTTTCTTTAAGTACAAGGTCTCCAACCTGAAATTCTTTGTGTCTTACCTTCTTGTTGTAACCTCTAGACATCCTTTTCTGGAAGACCCTTAGATGGTCAAATTCTTCTCTTTTGCATTCATGAAGTAGCTCAAGTTCCTAGATTCTGGAAGTCCTATAGTCTTCATCAGTGATGAGTCCATGCAAAGAGACTCAGAGTGAGAGTATTTCTACCTCAATGGGCAGTACAGTTTATGTGCCATATACCAAGGAGAATGGCATTTCCCTTGTGGGTGTGCTGATGTTGGTTCAATAAGAACCTAAGGATAGGTTGAGTTAAAGATGAGCTAGTCTTTTCTCGACTTACTAACTATTCTATGCAGAATTTTCAATATATTCTTACTAGAGGCCTCAGCCTGTCTGTTCCCTTGAGGATAGTAAATAGAGGAACAATGTTGAGTAATTTTGAAATTTTCACATAATTCATCCATATCCTTGTTTTTTAATTGTCCTCCATTATATGTGATGATAGAGAAGGGTATCCCATATCTAAAGATGATATAGTTCAAGATGAACAAGGATACTTTCTTTCCAGTTGCTTTAATGACAGGGACTCCTTCAACCCACTTTGTAAAGTATTCAGTTGCAATGATAATGAACTTATGTCTGCCAAAGAAAGAGGGATATATTTTCCCTATGAGATCAAAGGCTCATTTTTGAAATGGACAGTGGGTGATAAAAAGTAACAACTCGTGTGCGGGAGCATGAATCAGGTTACCATGAGTTTGACATTTCTTGCAATTTTTAGCAAACTAAGTAGCATCTTTTTCCAAGGAGGGCCAGTAGTAGCCTACCCACAGGATTTTCTTAGCTAATGAGAGATTTTTCAAGTGAGACCCACAAATACCTTTGTGGACTTCCTTTAGTGTGTGTTCAGACTCATTGTGTTATAGACATCTAAGGACAGTACCATCAAGACCTCTTTTATACAATTTGTGAGCCATGATCAAGTAACATGAGGTGTTCCTTATAAGGTTTCTTTTTTCATTTTTTGATAAGTCGGGAGTGATAATCTAGTCACAAAGATAGGAGTAGATTTGGCTATAGTGGGAAGGTTTAGTGCCCATGATTGAGCAGATAATCTGGGATTCAGGAGAGTCATATGCAAGGAAAGGGAGTTCTTCCACCAGGAATTCATAGAAAAACTAATGTTCTTCCAATTGGAGCATCGAGGCTAAAGTAGCCATAGCATCAACAACTTTGTTTGTTTCCCTTGACACTTTCGAGAAGGTAATGAACATGAAATACTTCTTGAGGTCATCAATCATCCTTTTCTATGACATAAGCTTCTCATATTTTGTTTGATATTGATCATTGACCTGGTTAATTACTAGCTGAGAATCACCATAAATGTGCAATTTTGTAATCTTCCACTCAATGGCCATCTTTAACCCATTTGCCAAAGCTTCATATTCAACAATGTTATTGGTGCAAGGGAACATCATTTTATATGCTTTAGGAATCTTATAGCCTTGAGGTGTAATAAAAATTACTCCACCACCAGACCCTTGTTGTGTGAAGGATCCATCAAAGAATATTTTCCATGCATGCTCTGTGAGGTGTAGGATAGCTTCATCAGGATATTCTATAACCAGTGGTTGATTATCTATGAGAGGAGAATCTAGCAGGTGATCAGAAATAACTTGTCCCTTAATAGCCTTCCTATCCACATATTCAATATCAAACTCACTAAGGATCATTACCCATTTTTCCAGTCATCCCGTGAGAGTTTCTTTTTTCAATAAGTACTTTAGAGGATCAATTTTGGCAATTAGCTTAATAGAATGTGCTATCATGTAGTGTCTGAGCTTTTGAGAAGCGAACACCACAGCTAGACAATATTTGTCAACAATAGTGTAATGATGCTCATATGAAAGCATGGTTATGCTTATGTAATATGTGGCTCTTTCTCTTCCTATTTCATCATGTTGTGCTAGAAAAGCTCCCAACAATGTTTCTGTAGCTGAAATGTAGAGAAGGAGATGTTTTCCTGGTATTGGTGTCATTAACACATGTGGATTAGCTAGATATTCCTTGATTTATTGAAAAATTTTCTCACACCCTTCATCCCATTTGAATGTAATTCCTTTATGCAATATCCTTGTGAAAGGTCATGCCTTATCTGCAAGTTGTGAGATAAAATGTCTAATAGATTGTAGCTTTCCTTGCAGAGTTCTGACTTGACTAATGTTGCGAGGTGGTTGCATTTCCATGATTGCTGCTACCTTTTCAGGGTCAACCTCAATTTCTTTAGCTGAGACAATGTATTTGAGAATCTTACCAGAGGTCACACCAAAAGCACACTTTTTAGGGTTTAACCTTAGCTTGACCTATTCCATTCGATCAAGAATATTTTCTAGATCAGCTACGTGAGTAGTTCTTCTTGCTAATTTTTCCAAGGTGGCATCTACATAGTCTTCCATAATGTTGTGCATTGTGTGATGAAATATGGTATTCATAGCTCGTTGGTATGCTTCCCTAATATTCTTGACACTGAAAGGCATGACATTCTAGAAGAAAGTGCCCTAAGCACATGTAAAAGCAGTTTTCTCTTGGTCCTTAGGAGTTATCCATAGTTTTTTTTAACCTAAAAAGACATCAATTAGAGAATACATCTCGTAGCCAACTGTGAGGTCCACTATCATGTCAATTTTAGGTAATGGAAAGTTATCCTTGAGACAATCTTTGTTTAAATCTTGGAAGTCTATGAAAACTCGAATTGATTTATCACGCTTAGTTACAGGTACAATGTTCAAGATCCAATCGGCATATGCTATAGCACGAATGAACTCAGCTTTTAGAAATTTTTCTAATTCATCCTTGATGAGCAGTGCCACATGAGGATGCATCTTTTGAAGCTTTTTCTTGACTGGTTTGACTCTTGGAGCAATCAACAGGTGATGCATGATCAAATATGTGTCAAGTCCCAACATGTCTGAGTAGGACCAAGAAAAGTTGATTGTACAAAGTAGATCAATTAAGGTCTTTTTTTGTTCCCAGATTAACCAGTTGTGTTAGTTCTATCAATAGTGAGGATCATTCTTGAAGGTGATTAGGAAGGAGATCAATCTTCCCATCCTCTGGCACCTCAGAGAGTTTTTCACCATTGGATATGCCATTTGTTTTAACTATTTTTGGTTTTGATACTACCACAAGGTAGTTCTCACCATCAGATCTATTTTTCCTTTTTAGGCTAAGAAACTTGATGTCCCTCTCTATCATGTTCATGCTTGTTGTACTAGTGGAAGAGGCAAAGGGCTCAATAGCGTTCAATTAGCAAGCCAAGGTGTAGTCATTGGGTGCGGAAATTGGGCTCAAGGATTTTGTTAGGTTCCATTCAATCAACTCGGGATGGACAAGAGGAAAAGATTCAATAGGTTCCAAGGATAGAACTAATTTATCAAGATCAAGGTTCTTAATAGGTAAGAGAAGATCTATTACAGTGCTCTCTGAAGGACTACCTAGACCACGATTCATCCTAGCAGCACTAGCAGAGTCATTGTTAGTATTACATGAGTTTTACCCAATGGGCCTAGCATTAACATTCTGAATTGCTTTTCAAGAAGCCACCCATTCCAGAAGAGTACTTAGCAGTACAATTTCAACTATTGAGGATCGAAGGCATGAATGAGGGGTCAAACCAATATCTGCAAGGCTCCAAGTTTTTCCATCTTCTTCCTCAGAGTTTCAAAGTGCTGAAGGGAGAGTATTTTTGTGTTTATCTCCAAATTTCCAATTTATATTAGGAGGAAGGGGAGGTCTATCATCATCTTCAAAATCTAAGTCAGATTCTTATTCATAAGATTGAGCGACATTAGAACTTTCTCCTAGCTTGAATTAAGGAGCATACTTATGGAGGACATCAATTTCAATATCAATGGTAGCACCAGAAAAAGAATCCCACTCGTACTCATGAGAGTCTGTTTCAACATAATGGGGTAGATCTAGCACATGGGTAGGAGCCATGGTTTTCCCCCAGTTAGGATGTCATTCCTCCAAATCATTTCCCACATTGCCCCCATATTCATATTGAATGTGACTATGGTCAAGTGTTTCCAAATATCAGGAGAGTGTTGATGAGGTAGTTGTATTGTATTGGAGTTATTGACATTTCCATCTTGTTTAATTTCACCATTTCTTGCTAGAGTTGGAGCCTCCTCAAGAGAATGCACTCGATCATTTGAGAAATGGGGGAGATCTAGTATGTGAGAGATATGAACAATTTGCCCCTAGTTTGGATGTATGATTTTAGTTTCTGCCTCTTTCTTTGAATCAGTCTCTTTCATAGGTAGGTTATCTTGGTGGGCGTGATTTTTTGTCTCTTCAGTCATTTGAGAGTCTTCCTGTAACAAAGGAGATGCGGATTCATTTGGTTCAAAGTGAGCTCTAGAGTGATTGTCGAATAACTATGGGATATATGGTTCCCCTTGATATCCCAGATCTTGAATGTGAAGCAGCCTTTTGAAAGATCATGGGAGGAGTTCTATTTCCTCTTCACTCTCATCCTTAGATATGTCCATGTGAGAATTAGTAGGGATGTTTCTATTTGAAGGATGGAACCTCTTTTCGTAGTATCCTACTCATGTTTTATCCATGGGACTCTAGAACTCAGTATGTATAGGTTCTAGCAATCCTTTATTTTTTCCCAAGAGTCCTTTTCCTTTATAACCCATTTGTTTAGCAATATGATAACCTTTTCCATATTTCTCTAGATAGATCTCGACATGCTTGACTTCTTGATCTTGATCTTCACCTTTATAAATCCATGCCTAGATAGCTTTTTCCTCATTTTCTTCAGAGAGAGGAACACAAGCCTTGACCATGTCGGTCCCTTCATGTATTTCATGTTTCTGACCACTTGATGGTTTAAGTGATGATGATGGAATTCTGTAAGATCTAGGAGATGTAGGGAGTGAGTCATGGATAATTGGTACTCCCTCATACTTGTGCTTTTATTTTCAATTTTTCTCCAAAACTCTTCATAAGTGTTATGTGATAATTCTCAGATTTTGGTCCATGGGATGCTTCCTTTTTATGAGGGACCATGCTTTCTACCTGCTTCAAGGCATTACAAGAGTAGGTGTTGTCAGATGAGATAGAGATCTCCACCCCATTGTGTGGGAACTTCACAAATTGGTGGTACCTAGATGAAACTAATTGCATGTCATGAATCCAAGGCCTTCCTAGTAGAATATTATATGCCAAAGGTAAATATAACACTTGAAAAATCACATCTCGTTTGACTAGCCCCACTCTGATGGGTAGTACTACTAGTCCTTTTGATGATCTTTCCTCCTCATTGTATGCCTTTATAGTGGTTTTCCTTCTGGGATCAATAGCATGTTTGGAGAAACCTAGTGTTGTCATGAGCTTGAGAGTACAAATATTCAAACTAGCACCTCCATCTATCAAACGTGTTTGACTCTATGTTTGTGAATTAAGACCTCTATATGTAGAGGTTGATTATGAGGGTGACTAAGCACTTTGTCATCTTCTTCTAAGAAGGACAGGTAATGTGGGGAAGTTATATGATTTACCATCATTTGGAACTAACCAACGTCAAGATCCTTGGGTACATTTGTCTCCAAAATCACAGTCTCAAGAATTTCTTTGCATGATGGCAACAGCCTGAGAAATTCTAGAAGGGAGATCTGAGTAGGAGTGCATTGTAACTAATCAACCAGGTTGTATTTCATAGCAGGGATGGATATATCAGCTTGTTTTGATGATGAGGGTTTGTTTGTTGGTGCAATAGTTTGTTTGGGTGCAGATGCTACCCCCTTAAGAGTAACCTTAGATTGATTGCGAGTAACAAAGTTAGTAGATTTGATTTCCTTATCTTTGACAATAATGACATTTATTGATTGATTAGAGGGTTAAATCATGTGAATCACATTGTCAGTGTTAGTGTAGGTATGGTTCACCATAGCTCCTTGAGTTTTTGAAGATTTGCCTTTCTCATAGGAGGGTAAAGGTTTTTTGAAATCCTTATGGTCATCATTCGATTCATGGGTACCGATTGTAATGGTCTTATTATCAATCAGATCTTGTATCACATGTTTTAGCTTCATACAGTCATTCATCAAATGCCCTTTGTTCTTGTGAAATTCACAGTAGTGTTTATCATTCCACAAATTGGGCTTAACTTCAGGTTCCCAAGGTTTTGAGTTAGTTATCGTGATGATCTTATGGGAAACCAACATCTTTAATGCATCCTCAAGAGGCTCTCCAAGGGGAGTGAAATTTCTCTTAGGCCATGGCATCCAAGATGCTTTGTCTTTCTGATAGTCTTGAGTGTTCTTAGAAGAATGGGTAGTAGTTGCATTGATCTTAGCATCCTGAATGCTACTAGTGAGATTGAACACTGGTTCCTTAGTTTTGTATTCAGGCGAGTCAACCACACCATCATTGAGCACACTGCGATTCTTATTCCAGTATTTTCTCTTATCTTTGTTGTTACCATTGCTAGAATATTTAGCATCTTTGTTCAAGGTGAGTTATCCTTTCTTCACAAGAACATCTTCAATCCTAATAGCATTGTCAAGTAAGTCACTGAAAGAGTTGTGCTTTTGTATTTGTGTTGCATAGTTGATCTCGAGAACCAGGTTTTTAATGAAGATGTCAATCTTTTCCAATTCAGGTATTTGTCTGGGATATCTTGCAAATATTTTTTTCCATCTCTGAAAAAAATTGACAAATGGTTCACCAGCGTGTTTCTTAGTGTTGCATAGATTCAACATTGTGACCATGTGTAGGATGTATAGGAATAGTGTTGGATGATTTTTTGCACAAGCTCGTCAAATATTTAAATACCAAGTGTGAGCTTCGTAAACCATTCCAAGGCTTAGCCACCAAAGCTTTGCGGGAATAATCTCATCAAATATGTCCTTTTGTGCATGAACTCCATACTAAGAGCATAAAATTCTCTTACATGATCTTGAGGATCACCTTCCCCATTATATTTATCATATTTATGAATTTCAACCTTTGGGGTAAACAACAGCATGTGGAATTTTTTAGCGAATGGGAAGGGACATATAGACTTAATGAGTATTTTCTAGGAGGTTGCTATTTTCTTTCTTTAGTTCCCTTGATTTTCATCTCATGTCTTGCAATTTTTGGTTGAGAATGCTAATGGGGAACTCCTCCTGTTGTTGTATGAGTCCCTCAATGTCAAATTCAGGTGGAATTTTGACACTTGTTGATGAAAGATGCATAAAATACTTATCCTTGTCCAAATGCATGAATGTGCATCATCTTCTAAAAGTGTTTGTCTTGTTGACACTTTCTAATCTCTTGAGAAGTGGGCTCCTCTATGGAGGAAGATACATTGGTATGTTAACTCTATTGGTCATGTTGAGACCCACACTGGTAAATTGACATTATTGATATGTTGTGTGCAACCAAGTTGGATTGATCAAACAAGGGCATTGTCTGCTGTGGAATTGAAGTGTCCTTTTGCGGGATTTTGTAATTTATTTTTGGTTTTTGACAAGAAGGTGGACCTTGATGATAATCCTTAAAGGATCATAAGTTTTCATTAGTCTGCAAACATACAGTTTTGGTCGATCGGTCAGCATTCACCGAGTAACAGCATTCACCAAATGACAGTGATCACCGAGCATAATGATTACCGAGCATAGTGGTCACCGACATGTTTTGATCACCAAGAATAATATAAAAACTGAGCATTATATCAACCAAGCACCAGTCTACAGAGACATAATCGATCAGAGACATCACCGAGCACCAGTCTAACCGAGAGATAGTTTTAACAATAAGAAAAGCGGATCTGAACTACACGTCAGCTAAAGCACTTTGGTCTTTAAATTACTTTTTTTCTTAGCTAGACAACCATTTCTTGAGAATCAAGAAAAGTGTAATTGATGGATTTAATTAGTTTAACTGGTTGTATTCATGCAAACTAGGAGCTCAAGGTCAAGTTGTAAACCTTTGATCTTAGAGTTATTCAAGAAAAGTGTGTAACCTAATTAGGTCAATACATTGTATATATAGATGTGTAATAAATTAAAAACATGATGATTGTAGCCACATAAATACATCTATGGATCAGAAAGAGAGTTTCATGCAGAAGAAAACATAAAGCAAAATTCAATTATGGAGAACTAGATTCAAGGCTACCGAGTAGAACAGAGGTATTATCCATCACAATAGGTGATATAAAATTTTGTGAACTTAATGGATCTGTAATAATAAATTCAAGATTGCAAGCTATCAGGTCATAAATATTTTTGTGTACTCTCTAACAATTGTAGCAAACAGAAAAAATCCTTCAAGAAGGTGGACTTAAAAATCTTATTGTAAGTCTCTTAACTGAGTGCACACATACATTGTGTTGCTAAAATATCTTAACCGAGTAGACCTAACAAGTCTAACATGTTACTCCTAGCAGGGTAACATCATCATAAGTGATCACAATTTGTAGCCCTAACAGGCACCTTCCATTCTGCAGATAGTGAAGCTTTATGGGTTTCATCCCCACCGCAGTTTTTACCTTCTAATAGAGGTTTTCTTCATTATCAATTCTTGTGTCATGTGTAAATGAGTTTCATGGATTTTTCTATGTTTTTGTTACGTGCACTTACATTTATGTTATGATATTACATGCATGAAGTAGAAAATCTACAATGGTCAGTTATGCAAGAAATGATTACTAAGATTTAAAGCGTAAAATTTTTAAGGGTACTGATTCACCCCTCCCCTCTTAGTACATGCCCTTGCATTATTCCAACAATTGGTATCAAAGCTAGATCTCTTATTTGGAAAATTTTAAGTCACTTGAGAGAAAATATCATACAATGGAAAGGTATAAGTTTAATAAAAATATTGAGAATCAGAAATTGCAGATACAGATTTTCTTTGAGCAATAAAAAGAATCAAGAAACAAGATGAAAGAGTTATTGGCTAAAAGAAAAGTTGTGGCATCTCGCTACAATGAAACTGACTATCATAAAGAAGAGATACTTGATTTATTTGATTCATCTAGATCTGGATCTGGTAATACATCTAGCACATCTGAAGGAAGCATTACAAATCTAAATGAAATCAATCAACATTTGACTGAACAAATGAAGGTACTTTAGATCGGTCAAGAGACACAGATGGTAAGAATGATTGATGTTATGAATAATGCAAGACAAGTTGAACAAGAAATAACTCTAGCTATTGATGACAGGAGGAAGATTACTGAAAATTTGCAAGAGAAAGAATCAGAGATACAAAGACTTATTGAACATCACATTGAGGTCACCTATCAAATAGTTCTTATGAGTCATGAGGCCAACTGAGTGAACATTGAACTTAATGGAGAATTGGGAGTTATTGGTGAACTAAAAGAAGAAAATGAGAAACTGAAGCATGAAGCAAAGATTCAACAACAAAATAATGATATGATCAAGAAAGCTAAAGACAATACAAAAAGAATGGATGAATTTCTGAATGGACAGAGAAGACTCAACAACAATATCGGTTTAGGGTATACCGAGCATGGAGAATTATCAAACCAAGTAGATCAAAGGAATGTCTACAAAAATCCAAAACCAAAGAAGCGTTCATCTAATCATTGTGGAAAACCAGGCCACACATCAAATGTTTGCAAGAGCAAAGAAAAAGGTATTCCTAAAACTACTTCTACATTCATAGGTAATTGTTATAACCGTAACAAGCATGGACACAAAGCACATGAATGCATATTTAAGTAGAACAAACCAAAGAAGAAATATTACATGGAAAAACATTGTTCTACTTACAACATGCATGGCCACACATTTCATGAATGCAAGAAAAGGATAAAGCAAGTCTGGAAACCCAAAGAACAAGAAAATACATATCGACCAAGAAGAGTCGGTAACACATATGTTTGGGATTACAACATGGGTAAATTGCACAACATGTAGTAGATATGGATATATAGAATCTAACTACATGAGGAAATGGATAAGAAGATCTAGAAATTAGACTAACCTAGGAATGGCATGCTTACACTATCATAAAGTCAGCCACTTAAGAAAGGACTATAGAGACCGGGTGACAGAGTCAAGAACTTTTGCAAATGGAAATACTATCAAAGACATTAGGAGAATGAGAAATTAAATGTGGAGGAGAGCTTCAAATAATGAAAATGTTGGACCAAGCACTGCAGTTGGTGACACCTCATCTAATGGATCAGGTTATTCCACCACCCCCACCTAAGCAATACAAGTAAGTATGGAACTGCACTCTACAAAGTTGTATTTTACATCAGTTCCTACATTAATTAAGAATATGCCAAATTAGCATGAATGAAGATGCACTATTTTTATTACTTGTTTTGATTGTGTGAATCTAGTCTACTCAGTTAATGAAAATTGAACACAAACTGCATGTTGGTAAACATATGAAAGATAATTGAGCTGACACTATACACTGAGCATCATCAATAAACATGTTGGAGACAACCGAGTTGACACCTTGTACTAAGTACTAAATACTCACCAAGATGAATTCTTTGGTGTGTTAACCAAGCATCTACACTTTGTCAACTGAGTGGCAGGTGAAGCATTTAATGCATCATTTAGGTCATATTTGTCTATAAAAGGGGCAAAGTGAACTCATTCGTTCACCTAGCCTTTACAAGTAGATTGCAAAGCAAGAAGAGCGATCACATTGCAGAGTAATTAACAATAATTCCAAAGCAACTCCAATAGATTTCAAGCACTCACCGCGATCATCCAATAAGTACCAAGACTTACTGAGCTCGCAGTTCATTTGCGAAGAAGCCCTAATTTTACGAACAAATGGCATCCACCTCACGAACCTAAAAAATTAAAATGGAAAAAGATAAAAAGGTTTCTCTTATCAATAATTTGACCTGTGAAGAACCAAACAACAAGTTTTTTCCTGAGGTTGCTTCACAACCTGACGACAAGGGAGCATTCTTGAGTATCCCACATAGGGTTTTTCTATTTGAAGACATCTGAGCATACATTCAATGTAAGATTGCAAAGATCAGAGACATTAAGCTTGAAGAATCTTATCAAAATCTATGAAAGGATGGAAACTTGAGAGATGAGTACAACCACATTGAAGTAAAAAGGTTAACTAATGCCCTGCTATTCCCAAAAGAATTCAAGACCGAATGGATTCACATTGTGCTCAGTCAAGTACATGATGGTAAAATGTGGTTGGATGAACCTAAGGCAATCACAAAGGATGTGATTCATGTATTCACCGGATACCCAATCACTAACAAGACAAAATCCCTAAGGCACCCTGGTCGCCGCGAGATTGGAAAACTAACAGGAGCCGAATGGGACAGAAAAGGTCTGAAAGTGAACTCAATCACCAACCCTGAATTGAATTTTTGTGCATATGTGGTCGGATACAAGATATTTAAAGAAAGTGGTATGAAAAACATTGCTTGTGGAGTTGTTGACACAACATACAAAATTGTGAAGAAAGGAGTGCAACTAGACCTAGCAGAGCTGTTGCTGAAGCAACTACAAGAAAACATGAGAACCATTAGATCAAACTGATCTAATACATGTAAGTTTGGTTCTCTATTGGTTTGCACATTCTTTTACTTTTATAACTTCTTTCCTTTAGTTGGTAATGTCACTTGGGACACAAATCGACTAATAACAACACATATTAGTGATTACATTAAGTCACTAGGAGACAACTTCATACCTTTAATGGATGGCTACTTTGCCACATTCAAGACTAGGATGGAGAAGAGGATGAGAATCTCTGCTCAACTACTGGAAAAATACAAAGATGAGATATGTTTCATAGTGGACACTGACACTACACTCATCAAATCTTCCAACCCTAGAACAACATGGTTACCACCACTTGAATATGAGAGTGACATAGATCAGGCCACAAAAGCCATTGAAGCCCTACTAAATGAACCAGTTGAAAAATCTATAAGTAGATTTGGCACATATGAAAAAGCCAAGTCAAGGGTATAGAATGGCTTAGTAGGGGAAGAAACAAACACAAATGATAAAGACACTCAAGAAGAAACTCTCGGTAACCAACAAAGAGTTAGAACAAATAGAGGATATCACCAAGGAATAGTCACTTATCGGTGAAGGAAAAGAGTTAAGTGACTCTGAGTCTACCAAAGCTGATGTAGAGCCACCAAATGCCAAGAAATTAAAGGTAATTGATGTAACAATATTATCTAGGATCAGGATCAAAATAGCTAAGGTAGACTCACCACCATTAAAGAAAGGTATAATGAAAACTTATATGAAAAGAAAAGCCTCAACCGAGCCTAGACAACACAAAAGATATGTAAGAGGAAGAGAGGACAAGTATGATACTATAGAAGTGGAAAGAGAATAAAGAATACAAGTAGATAAGGAAAAAATACCAAAGACAATTGATGAAATTGTAGAGTCAATCATCAATATAGGTAGTATATCAAATCCTAAGATTAGACAATGGAGAAATCTATCCACCGAGGATCAAAATAAAATTGAAGAAGCAATCATTAAAATGATGGTAGCTTACAAGTATGTACCCCTAAAATTTGGAAATCATATTCCAAAGGAGATAAATGATAATATATTAGCAAGGTGGACATATGCATTGCACATGGAGAAACAAATGAGGGAGAAATCCCTATCTACATTCATGCCCGAGTCAATAATTGAAGAAATTGATGAAACAATGAAGGAGCATGCAAAGAAGTTTTCTGCAAAGACAAGAGCATAAAAAGTACTATAAGATAGGTTAGAAGATATTGATATAGAAAGCAATAAGATTTGGACTCAAATCTTCAATCCACCCTAGTAGGTACTGGCTCTAACCGAGATAGCTCACAACAAGGAGAAGGAGGCCACACCGAGCCTCGAGCATATTTTCATCACTGACACCGAGGATGTCAATCTCATTGATTTGATAACAGAGGCAAGTAAGGCCATGGATGACATTCCTCAGATATTGAAATAATTAGGAGAAACACTAGATATCACTATAAAAGATATAACTCAAGGTGATTCTGATGATAGTGCCAAGAATAATGAAGATGTAAGTATTACCACTGAGAAAAAAAAGGAAAAAGACACTACAAATGTACTAGGTAAGATGCCTTTATTGATAATCAATATAATCACTAAAACTAAGGAGAAACCACCTGAGCCTAAATAAAACACACTGATGGACAAAGGTGATGAACAAGGGGATAAGATAGATAAAACTGGAGAGGAGAAACTGAGTGATGCACCCACTGAGGACAGTGGAAAGGAAGAAAAGGTTGCAAGTCAAGACAAGGTTGCTGTAGAGACATCTTTAACTGACCAGCAGGTCTTGACCAAGCAACCAGGCCAAGGAACCACACCTCGAAAGAAATCAATGATAGAAACCAAGCAACAAAAGGCTCTTGCTATCATACCACATTCCCCTACTATCAGTAACATTCTGAAGAAGAAGAATAAAGCCCCAGTAACACTTGAGGAGATAATAGAAATACCCGACTATGATCCGAGAACACTTGATTACAAGTCATTAACAAGGTATGGGGAGCTATGAAAATGGAAGGCACAACAGGTCAAGCTCAAACTGGAACACAGAAACACACAAGTCTAGGAAATAGAAAAGGAAATACTACTTTAGGTAGTCCTGACACATAGATTGATCAAGCTGCACCTATCATTGATCAACTAGCAGTTCTGACCGAGGCAATCACCAGTCAGAATGTAGATGCCAAGAAGGTCATTGAAGAAAGAGATGAGGAGAAATATCACTACAAAATCATAGAGAAAATCAACAAATTAGTGGCAGTGAACAAGATGAAACTTTCTGAACTAGTAACTCAATTAGAACCTTGTTATTTCAAAGTTAGTTACCCTAGTTAAAAAGATATGCACTATTAAGAACTTCACCACCAAGTATGATGCACAAATAGCTAAATTGAATGAAGATTTCAAAGCTAGTGCACAAAGTCTTTCAACTGATCCAAATGCATTCCAATTGCATTATGAAAAGATAGTTGAATCCAAATGGTTAAGACTTGAGATACAAAAGGAAGAAAGCAAAATCAGAGATGAAGTAACCGAGCTACAAATTTTTTTACTATCAAATCTCACATTTTTGATGACACATATGAATATGATAAAGACTCTAATTTCCACCCCAAAAATGCTAGTAGCTGAAAGCATTTATGACATGCACGCTCAAATCACATTAGAGCATATGACCCTAGAAAACCTGAAGGAGAAATGGGAAAAGCTAATAGAAGACATCAAGAAATCTCATAAGCACATTTTTGACAAGTTGTAAGTTATACATCTTTGTCATTATTTTCAAAAAAGGGGGAAAACATGTGTACATACATTGTATCCATGAAAGGGGAAAACGTAGTGAGAGCATGCACATAGGGGGAGTCATTGTATAAGTATAACATACTTGATGTAGATACTACACATATAAGTTTTTGATACTAATGCCAAAGGGGGAGATTGATCATCCTTAAAGGATCAGAAGTTGTCATTAGTATACAAACTGATAGTTTTGGTCAGTTGGTCAACATTCACTGAGTAACAACATTCACCGAACGACAATGATCACTGAGCGCAGTGATTACCGAGCATAGTGGTCACCAACATGTTTTGATCATCAAGAACAATATAACAATCGATCAGTATATCAACTGAGCACCAGTCTACAGAGACATAACCGAGAAAAGACATCACCGAGCACCAGTCTAACTGAGAGATAGTTTTAGCACTAATAAAAGTGGATCTAAACTACACGTCAGTTAAAGCACTTTAGTATTTAAATTACCTTTTTTCTTAGCTAGACAACCATTTCTTGAGGATCAAGAAAAGTGTAATTGATGGATTTAATTAGTTTAACTGGTTGTATTCATGCAAGCTAGGAGATCAAGGTCAATTTGTAAACCTTTGATCTTAGAGTTATTCAAGAAAAGTGTGTAACCTAATTAGGTCAATGCATTGTATATATAGATGTGTAATCAATAAAGAAAATGATGATTGTAGCCGCATAAGGACATCTATGGATCAGATAGAGAGTTTCATGCAGAAGAACACATAAAGAAAAATTCAGTTATGGAGAACTAGATTCAAGGCTACCGAGCAGAATAGAGGTATTATCCATCACAATAGGTGATATACAATTTTTTGTACTTAATGGATCTATAATCATAAATTCAAGATTGCAAGCTATCAGGTCATAAATATTTTTGTGTACTCTCTAACAATTGTAGAAAATAGAAAAAATCCTTCAAGAAGGTAGACTTAACAGTCTTATTGTAAATCTCTTAACCGAGTGCACACATACATTGTGTTGCTAAAATATCTTAACCGAGTAGACCTAAAAATTCTAACATGTTACTCCTAATAGAGTAGCATCATCAGAAGTGATCACAATTTATAGCCCTAACAGGCACCTTCCATTCTGCAGATAGTGAAGCTTTGTGGGTTTCATCCCCACCATAGTTTTTACCTTCTAACATGAGTTTTTTGTGATATCAATTCTTGTGTCATGTGTAAATGAGTTTCATGAATTTTTCTATGTTTGTTTACATACACTTACATTTATGTTATGATATTACATGCATGAAGTAGAAAAGCTAAAATGGTCGGTTATGCAAGCAATGATTACTAAGGTTTAAAGTGTAAAATTTTTAAGGGTACTAATTCATGACTCCCCTCTCAATACACACCCTTCCATTGTTCCAACACTTTAGCAAGGTCATTGACAACTTTTCCCTTGGAATCGAGATCATCTTTTTGACTTCTTGTTTAGAGCATGAAAGACAATTGCAGTTATAATTCTGGAATGACTAGGCTAATGATATCAATGTCAAATGTGTCTTAATGATTATTTTTGCAATAACTTGAGAAAAGAAGATGAAAATATTTTCTAAACACGGTACAAGGTATCGTGTTGTGAGGTCTGAATACCTATGACCAAGTTGATTTGCAATGGGTTGTTGATGAAAAAGTGTAGGACTAGTGAGATCATATGAGAAACTTAAGATGAGAGATGTTGGGTGAACCAAGTCATACAGTCAAGAACTAGAAATTGTTGTGATAATATTTCAAAGGATACCCAAGACAGCTTGTCACTTGTTTTTTTTGTTCAAATGTCAAGTTCGGACAAGGTGTTATGTTGTCAAGAATGTTGTTGTTGTTGATACTATCAAGTTTCAAGTGGTTCAAGCACACCAAACACAAAGAGGAGATAATAAAGCACTATCTACCCCTAAAGTAAAAATTTCTTAGTATCAAAATATTTTCCCATGCTTGATATTACTTCACCTCACACAAGTGATATTCACTTTTTCTAGGACTATGCACATTGTGGGTTTTGAAAAGAGACTTAATGCTTGAATTGCATAGGCTCCCTCATGCCACATTCATGCTTTAGAACATCCTTGGGAATACATATGGTGAGTGTAAAATATTTAGGTGATCCAAGTAATCCACTAGGATCGATCATTGCACAAAGATTATGATACTTTCAGAGGTGAGCGGGTAGCCTCTATCTAAAAGTGTCTAGTAAGGACATCCGTTCATGAATATCCCGTGTAGTTTTGCAAGAAAAATTAAGGCATATATCCCTAAGAGAACCCAAAATTCATAGAATTTAAAGTGATATTGAGACCTCTTGGCCCTACACAAGTTGAATGTATTCCCCTTGTAGTCTTTTAAATAAGACTGAGACCAAAAATGGCCATACAAGCGCCTAGTCAAATGTAGTCTTGCTTAGCAAGATTGAGGAAAATACGCCCTACACATGAAGAAGCATTAGGAATAGAAAAAATCCATGTCTTCCCTCTCATTGGATTGAAGGAAGAATTTTATTATAGTGGGATAGAGTAGCTGGGTTTTCTTGTTCCCCACTTGGGTCATTCCCAAAAGATTACTCGCTTGGCAGGCCCTCTAAAGGTAAATGCAAGAAAAGTAAATGGATAGCTAATGAAGGTCAATATTTTTTATTTTCCACAAGGGAAAAGAGCATACTCTCCTACCCAAATAAATCAAGCACATGCTCATTTACTCAAAATAAAAGTTTTATTTTCTCAAGCTCAATCAAACATGTTTGGGTTTCTAATTCTCTCAAAGAGAGAAGAGCATAATCTCCCAATTTCTAAATTCACACAAACAAACAACACCCTAGTTAAACTATGTGCCTAATAAATCATCTAAGAAAGAACACAATTTTTTTGGTTGATTAAATCAAGGCAACCTGCAAGCACAAGGATTAGTAATTTCTACAACTTTCTTTTTTTCAAGAGGCGTCCTACAAGCACAAAACGTTAGTAATCTCAAAGAAAAGTCTACTAGTGAGACTTTTACAATCAAATCTTCCCCAAAACATCCTACAAAAACAAGTTAGGCTATGGAACCAAAGAGAAAAAAGATCACACAAGACATGCCAAGAGTTAGAAAATAAAAATCAGCTCAAGAAGACCCTTAAAAATGCTCTTTGTTCCTAAAATGACAAACCACAGAGACCAACTTGTTACTAAAATTCGTATGACAAATAGTATGTTCTCATAAGATAAAACATACATCAATCAAGACCCGTACGAAAAATGTAGTAATCCCAAATGACAAAGTAAATGAAAATCTGACTTGTACGACAAATATTATTTCACCATACGTCAAACTATTGTCCCATGAATTGTTGTACAAGCGGGAATCAAGCTTTGCACGACAATGAACGCAGTTTCATCAAAATCTGATAAAATCATGAAAATGAGGCAAAAAAGAACTTTTTGCCCCACAATGGGTGCCAAATATGTGTGTGGTAAAATGTGTGATTAGAATATGCAACCAAACACTTCAATCAATCATTACATTAAAAGGGGTTAGTATTAAAATGAAGATCAAATATAACATTAAAACCCTTGAAATTGGCTTATTGCTTCCTCGTTGAAGTGAGTGTGATTCTCATGAGTTGCCCATCAGATTGGACATAGAAAATCAATGACTTGACTACTCCAAAATGGAAGATTCAATGCAAGAGGGAGCAAGATGCATAGACTTGCATGCTTTTCTCTTGAAAGCCTTTGAAAAAATGAAAATGCATGAACTAGCAAACCAAATGCATAGTAACTATGAGGAATGAGACTAAAATGCAAGATTAATCTATCAATGAGAAGAACAATGCATCTATCATTAAGCTATGAAAGGAAACTAAGATGTCATTAAACTAAGAAATGAAGCTTAACAATGTAACAAACCAAATAAACTACTATGCAAGTAAGAACTACAAGTGAACAATGGAATTATAGAATGAAAATAACATTATAACTCTACTCCAAATCTTCTTGTGTTATGATGAGAAAGGGAGCTATCCCTTTTACAGGAAATTCCAAGAGATGGATGGTTGAGATTAAGAGGCAAAAGGGGATGAGAAACAATGGTAATGCAATTTCCCTCAATCCATGTGAGCTAAGTGGAATGCTTTTGATTGGTCAACATTGTGGAGGATGAGACAAACTTGGTATCTTCCTTTTTATTTGTTTTATTTGATTTTTGGGTGCTCACACATGTGTGAATGGGTTCACTTTTTGATTTAAAGAGGGAATTAGGACCTTTTTTATTTATCCCAATGTTTTATGTATTTTAGCTTAGGAATTTGATGATTTGATTCAACAAGTCAATACTAAGATTATGTAAGCAAATTTGATTAAGTGCTCTCATAATTAGGGTTTGGTGATGATGTCTTAGACTTTTAGAATTTATTAAGACCAATTAATCAGAAATAGGGGCTATCGGTTTTCTAGAATAATTTTAGGTGATTACAATAATAGTCAAGAGAGAAAATAGGTAAATATAAATAATACACTAAGGGAGACAGTCAATAAAGCAGAGTATCATTGACATCGAACACTGAACAGTAGCATGTTACCGAGTTAAGAAGAGAACCAACACTGAGTAGAGTTAGTCACCAAGACACAAAGCAGAGTTAGTCACCGAGATACAGAGCAGAGTTAGACACTGAGAATATGGTTATGTCACCGAGCAAGATCAAAGCTCGTTATCGATCACACTAGAGCCGACATAGAAATTCAAATTTGAATACACTGAACCTAGACACCAAGCAGGGAAACTTTCATGGTATTCAAGATAGAGTTATGTTGAACAATGGGATTGCACCAATATGATTGCACATGACCACAAGGCAATTCAACCAATGATATTCAAGAACATAAAATGCGTTTGGAATAAAACCAACAAGGTGTCGCCTCACCTCCACCGTAGAAGGAGAAGGATCATTTAGGTTAACCGCCTTAAGATCATATAAAATGAATAAAAACATAAAGATGAACAGAGAGAGCTGAAGATTACACAAAAAAGAGGGAAAATATTATAGATTGAGAGAAGAAGATACAATGATAGAGATGAATACATAATGAAGAAGATATATGTTTCATGGTGTCATGTGGCATGATTTATTGATTTACTTTATATGTTTTTCAATGTTTTATGCAATGTACTCAACTCGATAAGTGGTCAGCATTGTATGGTAAAAGTTTTATGAGTATTGATTCAGTACCCCTCCCCTCTCAACACTTAACTTTCCATTAGATTAATCCAACAATGTAGGTTTTTGAATAATTTGTACAAGTTACCAAAAAATTCTAAAAGTTGTCATAATACAAAGTTAGCAAAATGAAGGGCCAACAGTCACTTGGTTTGAAAGTTGGTTGAAGTTGGTTGTAGATAGAAAAATGAAGATTATATAGGGGTTCTAAGGTCAAATAGAGGTTTGTGGGTGAGTATTGTAACACTTGAAAGAGAACTCAATAAAATATAGATTGTTTTCTACAAATATGGACTATCATTTTGTTTTTATTGTATTTTGCTCGGTCTTGTATGGCCTTATGGTGATGAAAAACCAATTTTAGTTGTTAAGGAATTGATTCCTCTTTAATTTTAAATAAGATTGAGGTATTTTCATGGAATATTAAGCAATATATGACCATTTTAGTGACTACAGCTCCATTTTCTGAATTTGTTTTTTTTATATAAACTCATTATTCTTTTGTTCACTACAGCCATGTACAACATGGAAATGACATAAGATCAAGTGAAATGGTTAGAATTATGATTATTATTTCTTTTTCATCAATTTTGAGACATTTTCATGGATTTTTTGCTGAGATATGGCCATTTTAGTGACTGCAGGTCCATTTTTCTAAAATTATTTTTTTCTACAAACTCACTGGTCTTTTGTTTAGTACATCCATGTATGGAAAAGAAATAACATAAATTAATTTGAAATAGTTTTTTATTAATTAAAAAATAATTTTTTTAGGGGAGCCCTAAAACCCCTTACAAAGGATTACAAAAGATATTCAATAAAGACTACCAAAAAAATACACTGCTAGAAGAAAGAAAACCAACAGGACCAAACCAGGAACAAGTTACAGAACCCACCACAAAAAGACAACACCAATAGCCAGACATAGAAAATAGGATAGAAAAACAAAGACAAGTAGATCACTAGGCCAAGTCTTTTAGAGTAGCGGTTGCTTCCTATTAAATGACAGTAACATCATCCACGGTCTCATTGAGGGCCTAGGGAGTCTTTGGGATAGGTGCCTTCTTACTCAGAATATCTTGAGTATGCATCTCGGGACCTTCAATAGAAGTTGTCTAATGTTGAATGTGGACCTCTCTATTCAACACAAACTCAACATAGTCATTACACAATCAATGAACTCACAAAGACAAACATGAATTGTTTGCTCTACAAGCGTGATTGAAGCGACCTGTTGCCTCCTAATTAGGAGTGATTGTTGTAGTTTACCCTTAGAATGAGAGCCAACAACCTGACCATCTCTAATACGGAGGATTTTATAGTGCAAGTATGTGATGAAGAGCCATCAATTGTGAGAAATATGCATCTAGATATGAGAAAATGCTGCTATTCTACGAATTGAAACATGATTTAAGCTATGAAAGATGAATTGCAATTAGTCTAAATATGAAATGCAACTAACTATGGAAGTAAAAGTGCAATTAAGCTAAAATATTGGAATGCTTCTAGTCTATAAAAGAGAATGCTTTTAATCTAGAAATGTATGCTTTTTAAGCTAGAAATTTGATTAGCAATTGAATTTAGAAAGCTCTAAAGCATAAATTGTTAGCTTCTACAAATAAATGATGAATCAAAGCTACACAATTATTCAATTCCAAATAAAGATTATGCTAATTATGAAAGAAAGTACTCTAAAAGCATGAAATTAACACTAAATTTGCCTATAGTAATGATGCTCAAAAACAAAAAGATCTTCACAATGAAGAAAAGAGGTCTCATTTATAGAAAACCAAAGAGAGAGGACGAAGAGTTTCTTGGAAAGAAACAGTTGTCTCTTCATTCTCCATTTGAGACAAATATGCAAAGATTTATTAAAATAAAAGAATGAATTATTGACACATAAGTGTCTTTTCATATGGAATTATGGAAATCCCTTTTGAGGATA
>MU225575.1:1712962-1738703 GCA_018584345.1 Thuja plicata | reverse complement strand
CTGCATTTGAAACTCAGTCAATTAAAGTCAATTAAGAGAAGAATTTGCCTAATACAATAGGACTTCAAAGATGAGAAAATGCACCAAAATTGATTAGGTTGTTAGGTGCCAATTTTGGGGTGTTACAGAAGCCATGTCCACCCCTTTGTCCAAAACCACCTGTCTAGCTTCCCTATTTGTCTCCATTTTTCCACTCAAGGTTGTAAGCTTCTGAATAGAAACATCCATTTTCTCATTACCACCATGAAGAGAAACCCCAATTCTCTCTTCAAGATCCTTCCTGGGTTGACACTCCTTATCCATCTAAACCTGAATATTTTCCAGTTTGGGTTATATGTTGTTCAACTCAATATGCACTCAGTTTTCCATGGCATAGGAAATATCGGCTTTTAGATCAGCCTTCTAGAGGAAAACCAATGAGGAATCTAGATTTCCCTTAGGATGGCTAAGACTCAGATGAGTTGTCTCATCTTTCCTTCCAGAATCATAAATTATGCACAGCCACATTTTTTGGGCCTGAGGGGGGAGCCAGCAAACTAGAACTAGAATAGTCCACAATATGGTGAGTGTTATCCTTACCTTTTTCACTTTGCTGGTTGTTACCCTTGTCAACTTCCTCCTACACATTCATTTTATCATCCACCTGTGTCTCCTTGATGCTCTTTTCATTTCCCTCCATCTTATGCTGACCCTTCTTCAGAGAATTCCCAAATTCCCAAATTCCCGAGCAGTAGTATCCACCATTTCATTTACGAGGATACCCTTAACAGAATCAGTAGTAGATTCATCTTTATCCTCTATTTACATACCTTTCTCTTCATCAAACCTAGGATTATTATCACTCATCCCTTTCTTTTTAGACTCTCCATCATTGTCATCCTCTATCTCCATACCCTTTTCTCAAATTAAATATCTTTATAAATTTTGGCATCCTAAGCTTCTCCCCTAGTCGCTTCCTCAATTTTTCATCATTCTCAAGTTACTTCTAGTTCTACAGTCCACAAGTGGGTATGTAACTTATTATTCTTTTAGATTATGTAGCGAGGGTTGGTGACAAGGCCACATTTCTTACAACTAGTATATTTATTTATTTTCCATGGAAATGTTTATCTAGCCTCCAAGATGTTGGATTTATGAGGGAAACCTATGCATCGGTGCATTCTAGGGGCCAGGGCTTGGATAATCATATTATTTCTTTTCTAGCACATGCCTGATATATGTAGGCATCTACTCATGCATTTTATTTTGACATACGGGAAAAAACATATTCTTATTGTTAAAAAATTTGGATGTTTTATAATACTTCTAGTAAATTTGATACAATGTTGACTAGCAATGGCCATGGATGTTTTCTTCTATTGATGACATATAATAATTCAAATGGATTCAATGCCAATGGATCTGTTAAAAGTCTGATTTGAGATAGGGGGCTTAAATGAAGAAAATGAGGTTTTATTAAAAAGAAAGAATTTAGTGGTGCTACAAAAATTAAGGATAGGAATGAAAAATCAAAGAATTTTCTATTACATCCTTTAGTGTATATTACAAAAGAGTTTATTATCATTGAACATTAGCTTGATTGACTTGCTTGTTTGTCATCTATTCGTGCTTCCTGCATGGATCCACTTGGGTCTTAGTTTACTATTGTAACCAAGAAACTGTTTTATATATAACATCTCCTCTGATTGACATAATGTTGTATTTTCTTCTTTTAAATGTGTAGATTTCTTGATAAATGATTAATTGAGCTTTTGTTGTTTTTGTACTTTATTTTCTGTTTTCTTTCTCTGTTATCGTGTTTAATGGAAAGTACTAGTATACATGGTATAATTATTCTTTAAATGATACTAGCTCAATGGAAGAGAGCCTACTTTACAAGTAGGAGGATGGTGGTTCGAATCCATCATGCCCTAATATGACTAAATTAATGACTAAATATATCACTAAAGTCATGACTATATATGACTAATTTAATGACTAAATTAATAACTGAATATATGACTAAATAAATCACTACCATGACTAAATAAATAAACTAATCAATGATTAAATTAATGAATAAAGTAATGACTAAATTAACGATTAAATCAATGACTAAATTTATGATCAAAATCAGTGACTAAATAAATGACTAAAATCGTCTAGTCATAAATTTAGTCGTGTTATAAATGACTGCAAATTAACTACTAATAGTCATGTGGGTAATTTTAGTCATTTGCATACAATTTTTAGTGGTTTTTTTTTCACATATTGATGTTTTTGTACTAGGTATTTGATACAAATGATAAAATAAGTGGGTCAGGATACAATCCAAAACCGGAGGTTCTCACTACATGGGTTAGCTTTAAAGGCCCCCACTAACCCAAACTTCTTGACATTGTCAAAGTAAATGATGGAATGGTAATGGTTAAAACTATAGACTATAATTCCCCATTCGTATCACCAACACAGCTCATGCATAGATCCATGTTCAACAAAGGTCAAGTAAAACACATGCAGGAACAAATTGAACAGGCTCACACAAGGGAAACAGAGCTAAACAGAGTTGTAAATGAGTTGTATATAGAAAAGGCCAATCTTCAAAAGGAATTAAGTTAATTAAAATATTATCATTTTAGAGCTCTAGTATTGCACAAGGATGTTGTAACACCCCTTTGGGAAACTCAAGAGAAATTAACCTAAAACATGTTACTAAGTTTACAGAATAATTTGTTTCTTAAGAGTTTACAATCAATAATGAATAACAATGCGGAAGGAATATAACATAAGACAATACACACTCATAAATGTAACTCATTTATAGATTACAAATCTTGAGGGTTCCATGACATAGAATTACATAAGTTAACTAATATACTAAATACAATAAACAATATACAACCCTCATTTAATGCAAATGAATAACAAGTACATCATCTCAAAAATGAAACCTAGATACAACTGATACTATAAGGTATACATAATGAACCAAAATCCAATGCACAAGTCCCAAGGTATGTAATAATAACCCAATATATAGTACAATATAATATTCCAAGAATATCGCAACTGATAGAATGATACGGGTATACAACATAAGAAAGATAAGAGCAAGTAACTATGACTTCGTCCCATACCACATCACACACACCAAATAGAAATGTAAAACATAAAAATGATCCTTATGCATATAGATGTAGTGTCATTATTGTTAGTAAATTCATAAATATAATGACATCATAATCATAAATGGTAGTAGACAGGTGGGTATTACATCCTCCTCCCTTATCTTTAGGCTTACTCCTGGAAGCTTGCAACTACAACTATGATAATTGAAAGTCAAAATATATTATCTGTGGAGGTCATACAAGAATCATATGAACATAACCATCACTCAATCATACTTCATGTAAGAATTAATACAAAACATTCCCTAATTATCCATTCTAACAAGAACATGCATATCCAGTCACTAAGAGAAATGTAATCCTAGTTTAAGCATAAACTAAGAATCCCATTGATCAATCATTCATTATTTAACAATTTCTTAGATAGATCTAGATATTTTATTCTTCCAACAATGTATAAAACATTTAGTAATTAATTTTATAACACACACATTTGTATAGCATCAAATAGAAAATTGACAAGTTCATGCAATGTTAGTGAATGCAACACTCATGTAAACCTATATGATACACAATGTATTTCATTTTACATACAACACATAGTATGATTCATTTTTATTCCCTCCCTTACACATACTATCAAAGGTCAATAATTGACATGATAGAAACAACACTTTTCATAAAACTGAGCTAACTATACCAAACTTTTAGAATATCCACCACAAAATTCAAAATGAAAAATCCAAGTGGAGGAATCCCAAGTGCAACATTAAATCATAAAAGCGCGTAGTTTCAACAATAAATCAATTGTGACCAATGTCACAAAATAGGTAGTGAAAAGAGAGTTAGGTGACTATTCCCAGCATAAGAAAGTTCAAAAATCCACTGTTAGCCCACACACAACACAAAAAAATCATCAATAACCAAAATAAATTCATAAATCAAAAAGACATTTCATGTACCAAGGTGGTTGGTGTCAGCCATAATCAAGGGAGTAATCACTTCACGGTGTCTAGGGATCCAATATAATGGATTCATTAGAGAATGTACCCAAACACAATAGAATGATGAATCATCTATGTTGCTATAATAATCTTTATGTAATCATATGCAATTATGAGTTCTACTTACTTGCAAACATTTAGTATCTAATCTTTTTTTTCAAACTGATACAAGTAGGTTATAAGTTACAATGGCTCTCATATAAATGCAATACACGATTTAATTGGGGACTTAGGTCCTTGACCCAATTGATCTATTATAATAAGTCACACACCCAATCTATAAATGCACATCTCACAATAAATGATACATTATTTCTAAATTATGCACAATGTATTTCAATGTTAGTGAAAATTAATATGAATTATTTCCTAATTTCATAATTAATCATTCTTTCATATCTTATTAAAAACTCACACAATACAGTACCAACTTCATGAGAAACAATCTCACTGGAGATCCAAGTGTTAAAACTTGGACTCTAGTAACAGATTGAGCCTCAGTAGGCATTTCACCTATGATAACCAACAAACAGAGCAACATCTCAAAACAAGCTAAGAGGTACTCAACATAAAGTTTAGTTTCAATACAAAAGTTAAATATAAAAGGTTTTTATGGATATGTCTTTGTTTCAAGTTTAATACAACACACCTGATGGTTGTACAAATTCCCAAAGTTTCTAGTGTAGAAAATTGGGCTCTAATATCAAATGTAACACCCCGCTAGGAAACCCAGGAGAAATTAACCTAAAACATGTTACTAAGTTTACAAAATATTTTTTTTCTCAAGAGTTTACAATCAATAATGAATAACAATGTAGAAGCAATATAACATAAGACAATACACACTCATAAATGTAACTCATTTACAGATTACAAATCTTGAGGGTTCCATGACTTAGAATTACGTCAGTTGACTAATATAGTAAATATAAACAATATACAATCCCCATATAATGCAAATAAATAACAAGCACATCGTCTCAAAAATGAAACCTAGATACAACTGATACTATAAGGTATACATAATGAGCCAACATCCACTACACAAGTCACAAGGTATTTAATAATAACCCAATATGTAGTACAATACAATATTCCAAGAATATCACAATTGATACAATGATACAAGTATACAACATAAGAAAGATAAGAGTAAGTAACTATGACTCTATCCCATACCACATCAAACATACCAAACAGAAATGTAAAACATACAAATGATCCTTGTGCATACAGAGGTAGTGTCAGTATTGTTAGTAAATTTTTAATATAATGACATCATAATCATAAATGGTAGCAGACGGGTGGGTATTACATATGCTCCTTCCAAACCTATTGATATCTCTGCAGATGATAGGGACTATAGAGAAGAAAAAGAGAAATATGAAAAATAAATCAAGGAATTGAAAGATGGCAATCGGGCACTCACAAGGGAAATTCCAAAATAGGTGTTTAAATACTCTTGAACAAGTGCTAACCCATAGGGTTGAATTGGTGATGATTAAATGTGAAGAGATTTATAATGGTTATCACATATTATTGGATATGCTATAAATGTTCCACAAACACAAGCCACAATTAGAGGATCTTACTAAAAGATGGAAACCCTCACATTATCACCTTACAATACTATGTGAAGTTACTCAAAGGGATCCAAATGAACCTGCAAATATAAAGGAAATAGAATAAATGATAATTTCTATTTTGGAGGAACTTAAGAACATAGATGTGGAGGAGAAAAGGATAAATGAGAAAATATCTTCTTTCCATACAATAAAACAATGGTCAATCCCTGAATTCGTTGACAAGGAAGGTTGCATTAAAAAGGCCTTGAATAGTGGAAAATTGAGTATAAGGAAATGGTTCCTAGAATCATTTCACATCTAAAGGAAGATGGGGATTTTAAAATACAGAATTTCAACATGTTCTTGGATAGAGCAATTATTCTTGAAAATAAGTTTTCAAAATTTGTGCCAGAAGTTTGTGTCATATCCAACAAGAAATGGAAAGATCATGTACTTATCATGCTACATATTCTCTGATATGATTTTCCTATGCATGTGTAGATTGTAGAACGGCTGGAGGAGTACCTACAACCTATTAAAAGAAAGTCTTGAGAGGAAGAATAGACAAGAGATGACAAGGAGTAGGTTGGTGATGATGTACTTGAAGAGTAACCAAATGGTTACATGTTCCCTTATTTTAATATGATGATTATCAAATATCCATATTATTTTTCTCTTGTTCCATTGTGTTTCTCATGTTTTTAGATAAGAAATTATTATGATGGTACAATTATAGTTATGAAGGGGTGCAATGTAAATGGTCTTAAGCTTGTCGCTTCTCCTCATTTTGTATAAAGGAGAAACCAAGACCATATTAAATTAGCATTAGGAGATATAGATCATAATATAGGAGATGCATACATCAAATATATGTACTCTTTTATGCGAAGATAATATAAATATTTGATTTCTTTCTTTGCAATTGTGGTGTTGATAAATTTCTTTTGAATTAATTCTTTGTGATGTTCAATCTAAGGAATTGAAAACTATTTTAATTTTTTGTGCAAAGGATTATTTATTAGCACATTAATTTGATCAATCAAGAATCATTTGAGAAATTTTTTCCTTGTGGTTCTTGTTTGATTGGCCTACTCAAGGAGAAGTTAAAATCAACCATACTAATTGGTGTGCTACATATCTAATTACCTTGCATTGAGAATTGAATAGTTGACAGATTGATCTAAGGGGTAAATTTAAACATTGTCTCACAAATTTATACATAAATATTTTGAGGGAAGTGACTATGTGCCCAATAAGGATAAGGGATTCATCTTATACACAAATTACAAATTTTTCAAAACAACAACAAATATCAAAGTTTAGTAAGAAAATAAATTAGAAGTAGAAGAGGTAGAAGAAAGATAGTCATAACAGAAGTAGATTTAGAAGAAAGATATATAAAATTAGTAATTAAGAATAGATTAAGATAGTGGTAGATCACAATTTAAAGGAGTAGTTAGATAATCAATGAATAAATATATTTTGAAGGTACATGTCACTTTGAGATAGAGAATAGAAAATAGGTATAAGGAGAAAGATAACTATCTGCTATAAAAAGCATCAACTCAGGGAATATTTGGTGTAGAGGTGCCCACCTAGGTCCTGTAGAACCTGAAAGTAGAGGATTTCAACCAAAAAAGGGTTAATCATGTGTAAAGGAAGAAAATTGATATTGATTTATTTATGTTTATGTTGATTTGGTTAGGTTTGAAATGTGTTCTATTTCCTTAACCTTTACATTTAAGTGTAGTTTATGTATGTGTGTGGTAATTTGATTAAGCATATAGGGGGAAGGAAGATAAGATGCTCCTCTTTTATCCCCAAATGCACAAATGAAAGATCCAAGTTGATTAACCCAAGAGAAGGATCAATACAAAAATGAATCAACCATTTGGAAATGAAAACAAAGAGGGAGATCTTAAATTATGTTAATTAACAATGTAGATATGATATATGACAGTAATTGAAAAGGATGAGAGAAATTACTAACCTTGAAGAATTGCAGATCAAAGAATGTTGTTTTCCGAGGTTTGTAGATTATTTATGGAAAATCTAAAGTATGATCTAGAACTGGAACGCAGAGATGAACAAACCCCAGAAAAAAAATTCCGATCTGACACTGTCTTTTGAAAAAGGTTGACCTTGACCCACAAATGTCACCCCTGGCCCAATAATCTTGACCCTGAACTGCACAGCCTCGACAGAAAATCTATTCGTGGAGCCCAAAAGAAAGCCAAAAAGGGTATCCAAATCTGAGTCTGAATCTGCAGTCCCAAACCTATACCTACAAGAAAAAGAGGCTTTTTTGTTGTGGTGGAGGGGTTTTCCTTAGTCAAACCCTGATTTAGGAATTAACCTTGAAAACAATAAAGTATAGAATGCAAGCAAGTAGTAGAATTGAATCTAAGAACGAAGCTATGATATTGAATAGATATTCAATTGTAATTCAAATGTAACAAGTATGTAAATATGAAAGTTTGGACTTTATAAACCATAAACCTCCATGATTGTATGCTTGGAATCCACCTTGAAGAAGTAATCAAAGATTCTTGAGGATGCACAAAAGGATCTTGAAGTAATATCACACCATCATGATGGCTAGATCTAGGGTTTGAATGATGAATCTTGAATGCTTGAACCAAATCCCTTCAAAGGCTTGGAAGCTTGAATCCTAGATCTTCAATGGAGGGCTTGAATGCTTGAGATGAAGACTTGAACACCTTTAAAGCTTGGGAACATGTAGAACAATGGATGCTTGAAATTTTTTCTTCTTGACAAAATCTTGGTTAGAGATTTTTGCACTTAGAAGACTTAAAGAAAATGAGAGAGAAAGGCTTCCTTTTATATGAAACTAGGGCACAATCTTCTAAGGAGGCCTCCATAGATGAATTAAATCCTAATTGGACCCATGCCCCTAGAAGTGGACTTATATTAAATATAATTTAGGAATCACCACTTTGGAACCCGAAACAGCCGACCCAAAAATGGTAAATAACTTTTGCAAAGACCGACATCCAGAAATTGTGGGACCCTGAGATTTGAACCCTGGGTCAAAGTCGAGGTCAACCTTGAACTAGGTCAAGGTTGAGGTCAACCTTGACCTAGGTCAAGGTTGAGGTTGACATAGACCCAAAAGGTTGACCCTGACCGTGAGGTCAAAGACCTCAGATCTGCAGTCTAGGATGCCAAAAACTAGATGGAAAGAAGTGGAAAGAGAGGCAGAATAGGGGGAAATCTAGGTCAAAGTCAGGAACCCATTCAAGGTGCTTGATATGACCCAAAACCACCTACTCATAAGGATAAACCAGTCTACCATGGAAGTTATTCCATTTTCCTACTATACATTTAGCCCCCACTTTAGCGAGAGTATGGAAATCAAACATGCTCACGGTAAAGTTAGAAGAAAGACATTGGTGGATCGAAATGAAGTAGAATATCACTAAGTCAATCACATGAGCCCCTATACCAAGGATTATTACTCAACATACATACATAAAGATATGAAAGTAAAGAGAAATCAATCATAAAAAACATGCATGATTACATAAGCAAGACCAAAGCAAAACTATAGATAACATAGCTTCATGATCTAATCCTACTAGCATGAAAGTGAAAGAGAGAAAAGAGATAGTGATTACCTCACCTATTAAGATTCCCACCTTACCATGAATCACCAAGGAGGGAGAGCCTGATAGGTTCACCCATAAACTGTGCTTGTAATTGTAAATGTCTCTTTTGACAACTTTTAAAATATCCATAGACCCACATTCTTGTATCACTATGGAATATAAAATGTGTGTCCATTCAAGATTTAGCAGCTTATGTGCATTACATTTCAAGGATTTAGCATATTGTAAAATAAAAGGGTGCGTATCTCTTCAGGATTTAGCAACTTATGTGTGTTACCTTCCAAGTATTTAGCAAAAATAATAGTAAAAATGTGTCTCTTCAGGATTTAGCAACTTGTGTGCGTTACCTTCCAAGGATTTAGCAAAAATAAAAGTAAAAATGCGTGTCTCTTCAGGATTTAGCAACTTATGTGTGTTACCTTCCAAGGATTTAGCATGCTGCAAAATCTAAATTAATGTAAACTATAGTACAAGGGAGACCCTATATATTCCCCCCTCCTTATCATGACTACCCACTAGGCAGGATAAGGAAGAGAAAAGAGGATACCTACCTCACAAGGTAAGGAAATATCCAGCTTAACAACAATGTATACCATATTCTTAGCGAAGAGTATTGACCCTTACATCCAAGAGTATAGATAATCGTGAAATGGACATATCACTTATGGAAAAAGGATCCTCAAATAGGAAGAGATCTTATCAGCAAGAGCCCTACCCTAGTTGAGTGCTTAGGATAAAATTCCATCTTTTAAAGAAAAGAGGGACCAAAGATTCAAACAATAAGCCCCCTGTAATCAAGAGGAAGTGGAATCTTAGGATGAAGGAATCAAACTCTAACCCAAAGAAAGAGAAAGAGTTTATCAAAAGTATAGTTTACAGAATAAAGAAGAGGTGATGACCTAGGACAATCACCTCTCATATAAGAGGATATTTATAGTCAAAAACATACATCTTTATAAGGAAATAATGTTATATGATAAACAAATACCACTAAGCTAAGGAAAGTAAATCCTTAGATAGAGGAAGAAGGAAAATACCTTTCCCCCCAAGTGTGAAGGCAAGGGATATATCAAATTATATCAAGAGATGCTAGAGTACAGAGAAAATGAGTGCCAAAAATAGAAAAATTGTAAGGATAGAATGTAGAAAGAATAACCAATTATACTCAAAGAAACATATATGCTAAGAGCAAACTGGATCCTAGAAGAATGGAATAAAATACCTCTTGCCCCCCAGTGAAGAGACAAGAGGAAAAATGCAATTTAACTTGTAGAAGAATAAGGGGAATGCCCTATATCAAAATTATGAAGAAATTGTAATACTGCACGGGAATGAGATATAATTCCCAAATCGACTCTTTCTCCAACATATAGCTTGAAATGCACACAATAAGCAAGTAAATGTTTATTACTATAATGAAAAGAAAATTTACATTTAGAGAGAGAATTTCTTAGAATAGGTTTGAATATTTCTTTCTTGGAATTCATTAAGTGGACGTACACCTTTTTAGCCACATCTTGAGGAGTATCCGGGTGATCTAAGGTAGGTGTTGGAAGAAGAATATGTAAAGGAGGATGATAGTTAAGATTAGCTACCTCAAATTGAGAAGGCAGGAAGCCTATACCATGCATATTTTGTTTAGGAGACACATGAATCAGGTTTTTAATGCCATGTTCATTAACACCAAGCCCTAAACCCTTATAACCTTGTTTATCAACCATAGTATATTTGGTAGTGTATCTATCTTGAAAATCTTCTATAGGAGGTGATTTATTATTGTGTTCATGAGACAATGTTGTGTAAGGTAGAGTGATGGTTTAGGAGAAGTTTCTTTGGATTTTCCTTTAATACCATCATGGACCGGATAAGAAGGGGAAGGTAAATCTAGGAATTCTTGCACATCCTCATCTTGTACCATAGTTTGAGCCTCAACAAAAGTGTGAGAAGAACTAGGGATGGAAGATGGAAGAATGGGAGTAGGATTATTAGGAATTGGATTAGGAAGGTTAGGAGGAAGATTAGGAAGATTAGGCAATGGTGTATCATCTACCAAATTCTTCACATAATCCAAAAGAGTAATGAGTCCATTACACAAATCCTTAATAAAAATTTTAAAAGTAGGGAGACTAGTATTGGTCAATCTCATAATGGCATAAGAAAGCACACCATGAAGAGTGATGAATGTAATAAAATGGAGAATAGTCTCATACACATCATAAGTACTATAAAGAGATGCTAAGAGAAGAATAATGAGAAAAATAGCCATACACCAAAAGATCTTCATAATGAATGAAATGCAAGAAGCGGTTTTGTATTTTATGAAGATTTATTTAAATTTGTATTTTTGTATTTTAAGATGAAATTTCTAATCTAAGATGTAAATCTAACACCAAAGAGAAGGAGTTGTCTATCGTGGGTTCACCAAAATGTAAAGGAAGAAAATTGATATTGATATATTTATGTTTATGTTGATTTGGTTAGGTTTGAAATGTGTTGTATTTCCTTAACCTTTACATTTAATTGTATTTTATGTATGTGTGTGGTAATGTGATTAAGCATAGAGGGGGAAGGAAGATAATATGTTCCTCTTTTATCCCCAAATGCACAAATGAAAGATCCAAGTTGATTAACCCAAGAGAAAGATCAATACACAAATGAATCAACCATTTGGAAATGAAAACAAAGAGGGAGATCTTAAATTATGTTAATTGACAATGTAGATATGATATATGATAGTAATTGAAAAGGATGAGAGAAATTATTAACCTTAAAGAATTGCAGGTCAAAGAATGTTGTTTTCTGAGGTTTGTATACTGTTTCTGGAAATATTAAGTATGATCCGAAACTGGAACGCAGAGACGAACAAAACCCAGAAATATTTTTCTGATCCAACACCGTCTTGTGAAAAAGGTTGACCTTGACCCACAAATTTCACCCTTGACCCAATAATCTTGACCCTAACCTACACAGCCTTGACAGAAAATATGTTCATGGAGCCTGAAAGAAAGCCGAAAAGGGTATCTAGATCTGAGTCTAAATTCACAGTCCTGAACTTGTACCTGCAATAAAAAGAGGTTTGTTTGTTGTGGGGGAGGGGTTTGCCTTAGTCAAACCCTAATTTAGGAATTAACCTTGAAATCAATAAAGTATAGAATTCTAGAAAGTAGTAGAATTGAATCTAAGAACGAAGCTATGATATTGAATAGATATGCAATTGTAATTCAAATGTAACAAGTATGTAAATAAGAAAGTTTGGACTTTAGAAATCATAAACCTCCATGATTGTATACTTGGAATCCACCTTGAAGAAGTGATCAAAGAGTCTTGAGGATGCACAAAAGGATCTTGAAGGAAGATCACACCATCATGATGGCTAGATCTAGGGTTTGAATGATGAATCTTGAATGCTTGAACCAAATCCCTTCAAAGGCTTGGAATCTTGAATCCTTGATCTTCAATGAAGGGATTGAATTCTTGAGATGAAGACTTGAACACCTTGAAAGCTTGGGAACATGTAGAACAATGGATGCTTGAACTTTTTGCTTCTTGACAAAATCTTGGTTAGAGATTTTTGCACTTAGAAGACTTAAAGAAAATGAGAGAGAAAGGCTTCCTTTTATAAGAAACTAGGGCACAACCTTCTAAGGAGGCATACATAGGAGAATTAAATCCTAATTTGACCCATTCCCCTAGAAGTGGACTTATATTAAATATAATTTAGGAATCGCCACTTTGGAACACGAACAGCCGACCCGGAAGCGGGAAATAACTTTTTCAAAGACCGACATCTGAAAATTGTGGGACCCTGAGATTTGAACCCTGGGTCAAGGTCAAGGTTGACATAGACCCAAAAGTTCAACCCTAACCCTAAGGTCAAAGACCTCAGATCTGCAGTCTAGGATGCCAAAAACTGGATGGAAAGAAGTGGAAAGAGAGGCAGAACAGGGGGAAAGCCAGGTCAAAGTTAGGAACCCATTCAAGGTGATTGATATAACCCCAAACCATCTAATCAGAAGGCTAAACTAGTCTACCATGGAAGTGCTTCCATTTTCTGACTATACATCATGTTCTTTGGCTAAGTCACTTGGAAAGGTTGATTATAGAACTTGGAATATTCTTAGATCTTTCCAATCTGTTGATTTGGGAACCAAAAAACCATATCCTTGAAAGAGATCCATTGAGAAAATAAATAAAAATTTAATTAACACCTGCGAAGATGAATGTAGAAAACCCTTAGTTTATTGGATTTATATGATTCTGAATACACTCCATGGAGATAATCCCATGGCTATTACAACATTAATGCACAAAATATAACACCCCTACTTATGAAATTAAATGCAAGCAGTCTTGTAATTCTCTATGCACACTACAAGACCTATGACTCTCTAATTATACCCTTCCCCCCCCCCCCAACATTTTCCAACCTCTACTAATCGGCCTTGAAATCTCTTTTATAATGCAAGAGATGTTACAAGCTACAGAAAGAAATCTTACATAAAATATGCAGAGCCACCATAGATCGGTTGCAAAGAATAACCTGCTAGATATAATGATTGTTCTTCCATTTTATCTTCTTGTATGTTTGTATTCTATTTTTTCCCAAGGCCAGAGTGCTCTAGCAAGCCTATAGAAATTGTGGGCCTCACCACTATTGCACATAGATGGTCAGTGTCAGAGAGGACTGGGGGATGCAAGATACCCAACTCCCCCTCTCTCAATAGAATATTTCAAAAGTGATCATCAAGGGGTATAGGATTCCATTGTGGCATCATCTCTTGATATTTTATTTGGGTCACCTTCTGAACCCTCCCATTCATGGATAATTGGATTGACACCTATGGAGATTTGAATAATTTTCAATAAGTAGACAAAGCCTTCTCTTTCACTTGATTATTTCAATACCTCCACACCTATAAAAGGAACTTCAATACCTCCACACCTATAGGATGAAGCATTTACTAGCATATCATCATGGTCCTTAAATACTTCATGAAGCACCATTTGCAGTAATCATTTTCTCTAGCACCAAATTCTAAAAAAAAATTCCAAACAACCCATTATAAGCCCTTATTTGGCACAAGATCACACTTATTCTAAATGAAAACAATAAACCTAAGGGGAATATGTATCTCTTCTTTGTGCAACTCAACATCTCCCAACAGTCAACTTGCAAGAATGGAAGCAACATGTCGGCCACCCACTAGCAATTTCGTCTTGACTTTATAACTCTGGAAGTTCCTAGACCTGTTGATTCTCGGTTACAAAAAATACATTTGGTCACTCAAGATATTTTAACATGAAGTATGATTATTATACTATCTGAACTTATAATCCATCCCCTACAGACTCAATTTCAGTTGTCACTTCCTTCTCTATTCTCTCAGAGTTCGTCTCTATCTGTGGACTGCACTTTTCTCTCAAAGTGCCCAGACCTACTAATTCTCGATTATAAAAATATATATTTGGTTACTCAAAATATTTTAACAGGTTGTACGATTATTCTTCTATCTAGTCTGATAAGTCATCCTCTGCAGACTCAATTTCATTTTTCACTTCCTCCTCAGTTCTCTCAGAGTTTGTCTCTATCTGTGGACTGCACTTTTCACTCAAAGTGCCTAGACCTATTAGTTCTTGATTACATCAAATACATTTGGTCACTCAAAATATTTTAATAGGAAGTATGATTATTCTACTATCTGAATTGATTATTCATCCCCTACATACTCGATTTTAGTTGTCACTTCCTCCTCGGTTCTCCTAGAGTTGTCAATACCCAAATAATATTGAAAATACCACAACAATCACAAAACCCCTTGTTTCCATTGTATTTCTATGTTTCATAGGTACAAAAAAGAGGTTCTCACTATTATAATACGGGGTTCTAAAATAAAAAATTCATCACTATTTTGTAGGGCTCATAATATGGGGTTCTGAAATAGTAAAACATCGCTATTTTGTAAGGAGTTTTAATGTTGTAAAGTGGTGAAATATCTCCATTTCGTGGGAGATAAAATAACCATTTGTGAAGTGTCAAAAACCTTTCCTCTAATTCACTAAGGGAAGTAAAGTGGCCAAAAATTTAGTGAAGGCTAAATAAAGTTGAAGAGGGCCATTTCGTGGGAAGTGATAGAACACATGTACAAAATTAAAGATGCATACTGAATGTTGATGGGCTCAAAATTTGAAGAGTAATAAAGGGAATTTAATGAATAAAAATTGGAAAATTTGGTGGTTAGAAAATATTTTTCTTATTGAAGTAACAAAAAGGTGAATATTGGACCTAGGGAGCTTGGACCGCACCTGAAGAGAACTTGAATTTTGCAAGCATGAGTTAAACAGTAAGCTCAAGCACCTTACTTGAGCTAGAAATTTTTAAATTTAAAATTCCTAGAAAGAAAGAGTCTAGAAGGTGAAAATTTATATTTTGGGTGTCAACACCTCTCATACTAGCATGAAACTCCACTTAGACATCCACACCACATACTTCAACCACTATTATTTATACAAAGCATTTAATTCCATTCTTGAAAGAGAGCTATGAACAAACAATACACATTACAATTAAAACTTGCAAAGATGAATTTAAAACAAAATAAATTCTAACTTTTATTGAAAAGAGGGCTCATCAATGAAACAATGAATATCTAACAAATTAGCTATCATAGAAATTTGAATATCAATAATCATTTGAAACCAACAATCAACTTGTAATGGGCATTGCCCTGATTTTGAATGCATAGATGACATTTCCCTGATTTTATATACATGCAAATATAAAGTCTCATTCAAGTTCATAGAGGGCATTGCCCTGATTTTAAATGCATGCAAATATAAATTTTATAGAGTGCACCATTAACATTTGTGTAGTAGCATCAATAGTGTTGAGGGAAAGCTATCCATCTTCCATGGTGCCAAGTTGTTTGATAGATGACCTTCTAGCACCTTTTGATTTGGTTTTGACTCCATTGACATTATCAATGACATATCATTTTTCCTCAACCTATGTACCTACACATTTGGATTGCCAAGTGAGACCCATATTTATATTAAAATTTCATTTAGAACATATTTTATCTTTTCTCCAACTTTATTTCACAACAAAATATGAATAGTCAGTAAAAGAAACTTGCACTAAGAAGTAGGTAGCAACAAATTGGTTGAGTTATCCCAAAAATTCACCATGTAGAATATTCATTGCACCTGATGCTAAAAAGTATAAAACCAATATTAGATTTAATAAAAAGGAATTAAACAATGTAACATATGGGAATACATAAGGAAGATGGAAGTAGAATATTTTGAAAATACACCTTGATCAAATGTTTAGAAAAATATGAAAAAAAATCATTCTCTCTTTTTTTTAATTTGTATGTATCATTACTAGAATTGCAAGATAAGTTGGTTGTTTCTATGATAGATTCAAGTTATATAAAAGCATGATTTGTCAAATAATATTGTATAGCTTTTGCCCCTTTATTCTATTGTACCAACATAATTGAAGCTCGATGCCTTCTAGCCTATCCAAACAGTCAATATCATTATGGTAATAAAACACCCTACTACCATCCTTCCTTCGTATTATTTGAACCCTTGCAATGTACTAGGTTCCACAAGAAACATCTTGTCTTGTACTTCAAAAAATACATTTTCTTGTAGTACATTTAGTGGGAGGTATTGAATTTCTCTCAAGAAACACCCCACAATCGGATACAATACCAAAGCTAATTAAAACACCCTTTTGTGGGGCCTACTCATCTGGCCTAAAGTAGACCCCACTCCATACTTTAGTCAACCTATCTTTGTAAAAAGTTGTATTTCCATTCAACTATCTAACCAAACAAGCTTTAAACATACCATCAAGGTCCACCACTGGTTTTATAGTTTCATTTACATTTTTATCAATGAAATCTAAAATTTCATCCAACTCATGCCTCCACTCACTTTCCATTATTTACAATTCACCATGATTGTGTACCATTGAATACATAGATTAGAATATATAGTTGGAATGAGTTGGTGGAGAGGCATGGGCTACTTAATCCACACCTTCGAATGTTGGACAATTTTTCTCCTCTATCTATGGTTTAACTGACCAAGAAGCTTGTGTGGTATTCTATGGTTGCATGCAAAGAGTTGATAAAATGTCTTGTGCATCCTTCAATCCTATCTTGAGGGCTTCTATAATTTTATCATCTGTAGATATTGAATCATATTCTGATAATATGTTAACATTATATATCCTTTCTTGGTGCAATCTATTCCAAATACTTTCTTGCTTCTTATGAGATTTATTAAAATGAAGCCCTTGGGAATTTGATTCTTCTTCTACAAATCTAATAAGGATTCCAATAGTGTGAAGCAATTCAGTGAAATCGTAGTCCCTTTCCACTACAAAAATCCCACAAAATTTGCTAAAGAAGTTCTCACATACATATGACCCAGTCAGGTGCAAAACACATGGAAAGAGAGAGCATTGATCTCGAAACCATCTTAACAAAAAAACTACAAAGTGGAAAGAAATTTTGAAATCTTGATATGCCTCTTTGCTGATGAAATTTATGTTGACATTATTATTAGATTCTTTTCATATCCAATATAACTATAATGTGAATAAATAATGAACTCATGAAGCATTTTGTACTCTTTCCCAAAGAGTAAAACTCTAAGGCATAAAGATGTCAATGTAGTCAGAAATAATCGTTAGATATGTCTTTGTGCCTAGTGTCCTCTCTACCTTTCCACTAGATGTACTTCTCATCTCTTTCAAACACCTCTAAACATTCCTTGAAGCAATGCATTGTGTTGAACCCCAATTATGTTGATCTATTCTCTCTATATAGTCATTTTAAAGATTGTGATCATCCACTTTAAAAGTGTTATAGACCATCCTAACATGATTAAAACTTATCAACTCTTCTCCTAAAATCAAATCTCGTCGACTGCTAAATAAAGGATTCATTGAATTTTTTCCATTGTGGATGTAGTCCTAGTCATGCAATCCTGTTACATGAAAACCATTGTACAACCCACTTAGTATCCACCCTTCCCAAGGAGTTTGATATAGAATACCTTTCGTTGAATAATAGTCCATCAACATAAGTTGTCTTCTTCTACTATCCCAATTTAAGCAATGACCAACAATAGGTCCCAAATTATTTTCCACGTGTCTCTTCCACAAAAATTCTATTTTTCCCATTGTCGAAGAACAAAATTTGCATCGAACCTATTGTATGTTGGATGAGCAACCAAAACCAGAAAGAAATCTTTTCATGTAAAGGGTTTGCAGTAATAACATGTGCATAGTGGCCTATGATATTTCTCTTGAAAGAATCTCTTATGATAGCATAACCTTCAACTCCCTCACCAACAATCACCAAGAAATGAGATTGATATTGATGTTCTTCTTTATTACCACAAAAACCAACCAATGTATCACTTTTTGCTACCCGCCTAACATATTTTTTCACAACAGTTTCATCTTCAGTGAGGTACACACGAATTGGGCCATATACCATGTTTGTTTTTATAAGAAGAATACACTTTTTCTACTTCCTCAAAAATGCAGTTGTTCTCCCTCGGGATGTATGTCAATAAATTTCTAACTTGCCTCAAATTTGTATAAACTGAAGGACCATCTAGATTCAAGCTAATGAATCTATAAATTTAGGACTATCCCATAACTTGATCATATCATAAAGGGATTTAGTGGATGTACTATACCTTCTCCCTCCCTTTGGATGCATTAGGTTTTCAAATATATCCTTTACAAAATCCCAAACTGCATCTTTGCCTTGCAATTTTCCTTGTCTTTGTGCCTCAAATACATCCTTGCAAAACTTAAATACATCCTTCCTTTCTGTCGATTCAAAAAAATTCTCCTTTAGGGATCTCATCCTAATAAAGAGTATAGAAACCATCTTTTCTCACGAAAGAGCATGCATTGTTGATCTTTGGCTAGCATTTAAAACCCTAGCAGTTATTCTGAGTTCATTTTGAGTCACTAGTCTAGTATTCTCCCTCTCCATATATCCCTCTCATGTTTTTTAGTGGAACGCCTTGATTCAAAATATAAATGCATCCTAAATTTGTTGCATTCTAGAATCATCTTACAAAATTTTCATGTCAATGATTCAAATGGGATTCATGTCTTAGATGCCCTCTTGCAATGAATATGTCTATATGTTCCATCAATACGATATTCATTACCCTCATAACATAGCATCTTGGTATACTTCTCTATGGCCCATAATTTTTCATCCCATTGATCATCCATTAGGACCTTGTGTCTAATCTATCCCCATTTCTAATTACATGGGAATACCAATACCCCCAACATTGCAGTATTAGTGGTGATGAATGACCTTTAATAAGATGATAAAACAAATAATGTACACATTCCAAAAAATAATATTCAAAATAAATTTAAACTTGTCTATTTGACATAGCTGAACTAGAAGGATTTGCACTTTTAGAACCCCTATGTAGTACAGATGATAATGATGGGGCCAAGAACCTTGTCAAAATTTGTTGGGCATTGTCATTGGTAGGATTCTTTGGTCTCCTAGAAGTATCACTCCTTAAATAAATTATATCATGTGAAGCCTCATCTATAGTAGTGACGTGCTTCTTTGATTTCATGTGTTCATTTAGAGAACTGACAATATTACCACTTTTTGACACCAAATAAAACCATTTATTGCATTGTGTACATTTTACTCTTACTTTTTTCTTATCCTCATAGCTTGCAAGTGTTTCTTCTACCACCTTGAACAAATTAGGCTTGTGTGTCTTGTTGAAATCATCTACAACTTTAATTTCTTGATCAATCTTAAATTGATTTCTAATCACTATTGTCTTCTTTACTATGATATTTGAATGATCTTCACAATTTTCCTCCCTTAAAATGTGGCATTGATTGGATATTGTTTTCATATGATTGTTTCTAAAGTTACCAATTGTTCATGTTGCCATTGATACTTCCCATGTTCCATAATCAATGCCAAAAATTTCACAATGGATCTTTATTTTAGGTTCTCCCTTTTCTAAATATACTTTGACAGTAAGTTTCTCCTCCACAACTTATTTCATTAAACTATTCACTCTCTGATTCAAAGATGCAAATACATTAGGATCAACAACAATGCTTTGTTCCATTGACTTAGATCCATCTCCAACTCTTGGCTATTTATACATACCTTCCTCTAAATAATTTGTATTGTTTTGATGGTTTGGTCTACTTTCCACCATATCTGACTCCAGTGTTCCAACATCCACTGTGTCATGTTTCCTCTTAATGCCTATAATTTGTGTTATAGATTTCCTTTTTTGTTCTTGCCTTATATTTAAAGGATGTCCAAGGTCACTGATAAAATCAAATGGGTGTTCAATAAGTTCATCATCCACAATATCATGATGGATGTTGCAGGTGTACAACTGTTCTGACAAATGATTATGCCAACAATGGAATTTTCTTCACCATTGATAATTACATATTACATATTCACCATTGGATCCATCTACATTTCATTCCACATGTACCTATCATTTGTATAAGTAATGGAGAAAATTATAATTAAAAAAATCACACCACATGTACCTATCACATTCATTTGTCAAATTTACACATTCAGGTCCAATACAAAGAAAATAAATATTTACACATTCAGGTCATAGCAAGAATAGGTAAAGCTGACAAAGAAGTGGTTAGTGATAAGACTAAAATATGGCCTAAACTGGTGAATATAATTGAGGAAGATAAAGAAGTACTCCAATACATAGAGCATGAGGGCTTTGGTTAAAGAATGACATAAAGAACTATTTGGGGAAGGGAAACAATAATATTCTTTAAAAGATTAGGAAATTTCCCATACGCTACAGTGGGTTCCCCTCCACATATCTAGACTGTGCTCTAGAAATGCAAAGCATAGTTATCTGAACTAGATAGATTCAAATATTTTTTCAGCCTAAGATGCAATTTATAATACGTATATTCTTGTTACAAGTGGATGGTAAACAAATTATGCTAAGATTTGTTCCGTATGTTTTTGGGAAGGAGGAGATTTGAATTTTCTTGATTAGAGAGGAGATAAGAGAGAGTTTATGTCTATAAAAAGAGCAGGGAATGTAGAGTTTTATATTGAATAGCAATAGGTTATTATGATTTTATTAAGGGAGAAGTATGACATGACAAGTTCACTTCGGTATATATTGCAGTTGTGGGGAGAGCAACATTGATAATCATCTCATAATGTTGTCCAAGTTCCATGATGAATCCCTATTGTCTGTGATCAAGCAGGTCATTGGGCCAATTTCATCCAGTCACTACCACAATGGAGTCTTATTAGAAATATTCCTTACTATAGTGGTTAAATCCTTTGGAGCATGTTACTAAGCTTCAAGGATGGTGGATTCATTTCTACTGATGAGTATAAACATGTTGTTTTAGTGGCTATGATGCAAATGCGAATAGACCGTAAAAAAAATTTATTGCTTAAGTTTTTTATGCTAAAGTTGTGGCCAAGAAGAATAAACTTGCTCAAGATCTAACTCTATTTCGTGAAGGATTGGCCAATCTAGACATTACTTCATTTTCCAAATTTATCGAAAAAATGGTGATCTTTTCTCTGTCTCTCACCTTGAGAGGAATAATGTACTGGTTGATGGTTACCTTACCATAGCCAAATGGATGTACTAGATGGCCATCTTTTAAGAGAACTACCCCCTTTGGTATTTATCTATATAAATAGATAAATAATTATCCAAATACTCGTCAATAGTGGATAATATTCCTTCTAAAAACCCTTTGAATGCATTGAAAATAATAAAAATATCCCATGGTCCATGTACAAAAGATAATGTATAGCACAAGAGTCTGTAGACCTTATGGCAAGACATGTTATCAGTCAGTGCCAAAACACTTAGTCATCATAGTGTTGACTGAGCCAACATCTTGAATTGTAACCTGAGCAGTTGTAGTGTATCCTGAGAAGTGGCAATGTCGATCGAGAAGATAGTGGCAATCAGTATTACTTGAGTGATCAATGTGACCCAAGTACACAGTGTAGCCCGAGTGCTAGAGTTTACTATGTTGCCTGAGCAACAACATATTTCCCGAGTGTTAATATATCATCGAGTGGATTACTAGACCCGAGTAACAATATTGGGCCGACTTTGTTTATATTGTTTAATATTATTGTATATCATGGAATCTGGCTTACAGAAGTATTTGATTTGGATAAGATATATATGTAAGGTATTTTATTTATCCAAATATGTGAAAAATAAGTATATATGCAAATATGAAGAGGCAGTCTGATTTGAAGATTACAGAAGTGTAAAGGCATAGTAGAGACTCATCTATCACATTCAGGTGATTAGTTTTTTATATCAAAGGATCTTATTCAGAAAATCAGAGTTGCATAGAAGATCATCTACTGGTTCATCCTAACAAGTGCATCAGCAAATCCTTTAACAAGGTGGACTTAACAGTCCTTTACAAATTTCCTAACAGAGTTGTATACTTAATTGTATTGTACAAAATCCTTTCACAAGGTGGAACTAATATTCCTTATTTCTCCTAATAGGGTAGGCCATCAGAAGTTCTCAATTGTAAGCTTTAACAGGATAAATTTATACTGCAGTACTAAATCTTGTGGGTACCATCCCCACCCCAGTTTTACTTTCTATTTGGAAGGTTTCTAGGTAACCAAATATTGTGTCAAGTGTTGTGGATGTTTATTACTTTTTAGTTCTATGCATGCAATCATATTATATAATCTAATAAATAATTAAAGAGATTAATTTTTATTGGTTCCTGATTCCCCCCCCCCCCCCCCTTCTCAGTCACCTAGCCTCAATATATTTCCAACAATTGGTATCAGAGCTAAAGGTTCTCTTAACAAAATTTTAATAGCTTGAGCAAAGATCAGAGGCAATGGAAATATATAGACTGGTCTAAGCCATTGAAAATGAAAAGATATATCTACAAGTGGCCATGGATTAGATCATAAACTCAAGGAACAACTCTCTCTTTCCCTGAAAAGAAGAAAAGATTTAGCAGTGCAGATGAATAATAAAAGTTACATAGAAGAAGGAATTGAAGACTTATACAAAGAAAGAAGTTCCAAAGAATAATATGCAGCCATTGAAGACCTACTTGCAAATAATATCAATCTACATGAAGAAGTTAGAAATTTGAAGAGAGAACAAGAAATTCATTCTGTCAAAATATGTGAAGTCATGGAACAAAAAAGCCAAGCAAAATATAACAGAGAAATGTCACAAGAAGATAAAATATTTCTAAGTACAATATTAGAAAAAAAAGAAAATGAAATCCATCATTTGTCACTTCAGCAAGCATATATGATAAATCAACTCAATAATAAAAATCAAGAAGTTATCAATCTGAGGACAAAAAATGAAAGACTGCAGATTTATCTCAATACTGAAAAACAAACCAATGAGATTATGATGAATTCACAGGCAAGCATGGATCAGTTGATAGACCAAACTCAACTCAGACATCATGGATAGACTTTATTAGGTTATACTGAACAAGGTGAATCCTCATAGAAAGGAACTCAAAAGAACAGCAAACCTACTTGAATCATTGTGGCAAGTTAGGGCACACAACCAATAAGTGTTGGAGCAATGGAAAATCAAAGTTTAATGGTAAATGCTAAAGATGCAACAAACTTGGAAATAGGGCAAGTGAATGGACTGAGAAACCTAAGTTTGAAGGAAAATGTTTCAATTGTAACAAACAAGGTCACAAATCTTCCGAGTGTAGAACTAAGAAATGGAACCCTGCTGAACAACTAGCTAAAGCAATTTTTGGTTGGGATTACAACACATGGAGCAAATTTTGTCATTGTGGTGAATATTGGCATATTGGTGCAAATTGTTAGATTTGCTGAACTGCAAATCAACCCAAGAAACCTGCATGCAAACACTGTCACGAGAAGAAGCAAGACAGAAGAGAAAGAGAGCTATGGCGGCCAAAAATCCAGAGAGTTGAAACCCATGTTGCAAGAATAAGACTTCTATTAACAACAATAATGAATTACAATCTCTATGAAGAAATGAAAGCGGTGATTCCTTATAAAAGATACCGAAATCCTAAAAGGGAAACTTCTAGGAAATAGAAACTGCCTAGTGAAACTTAAGCACTAAAGAGTAACTTAATTAATTACTCTAACACCCCCCCTTAAGTGTAACTTAGGGAGAAGCAAAACAGCTAACTACTGCAGAAAGCAGAAAAGAAGTGTCCCGGCAACTAGGCCTGATCAGGTACCCAAAATAGAAAGCAAACTAGATGAAGGAAACAGAGCCTTCAATCTAGGGAAAGTCCCAGAGAGAGGAACAAGAAAAGAGCAAGAAGCATCTCCGACGCATGAACTGAAAACTCTGTCAGAAGATACTACTGGAACCCCCACTGAAGTGCATGACCAGGTAGAGAAGACAAATTTTTGAAGAGCTGATCAATCGAACTAGGAAGAAATAGAACCAACAGGTGGACCCCCCCCATAATGCTGAACTAGGAGAGGTGACAGGAACACTGAAATGCAATGCCAGAAACATCTGCAGAAGAAGAACTAGGAACACCAACAGTGCAACAGAAGCACACACACGGGATAAAGGGCGGTGTCATAGACACACTACATGGGCTAATGTCATGGAAGGTATGCTCACTTGACAAAGGTGGATGCGCCTAAAGCGGCATAAACATCATAACCCCCCATGGCACTTTATAACAGAGTGCGAGTATAAAAACTGAACAAGGTGTACAAGATCCCAAAAATGCAGAAGAAGGCACTTTATCTCAGTGTGTTTATAGAATAAAGAATACATTAGAAGAGCATACAAGCTCAGAAGTCAGAAAGAAGAGTGTGCTATGAACTCAGAAGAAGAGATCCCAGGACCTGAAGAACCAAGCAAACCACCAGAGGGCATAAACTTCCAAACGCAGAGGAGTGAAAACTTAGAGCAAAATATAGAAAAATAACCTCTTCCACTGAATAGCACACTGAACCAGCTTTCCGACGATATCTCGTTTGCCAAAAAAGGAGTCCGGATGAGCCAGATATGACTCCCGAAAGGCAAAAGAAGACATCGGACTTCAACAGAAAAAAACACTATTGAAACGGCAGAATCCAAAACCCTAACCTCCATCATCCGAAAGTTCTCAGAAATAGCTTTCTGACGGTATATGGAAGTCAGAAAAAGACCCTCGTATGCTCCTTGTAGAGCGAAAAAGGTGAAAAAGGCCCAAAATTGCTCCAAAAGGGCCAACAAAAGCCCCAGGGGCTAAAAACAATAGGCCCCTAGGCCATGGCGCACCCAGGGGGCCAAACCCTAGGCCCGCGGTCATTAATATGACCAGTCGCTACACATATAAGCCCGCGGGGTTTTAAAAACGGGCGCCGCCACCGGCG
>MU225575.1:1694071-1712912 GCA_018584345.1 Thuja plicata | reverse complement strand
AAAAACAATAGGCCCCTAGGCCATGGCGCACCCAGGGGGCCAAACCCTAGGCCCGCGGTCATTAATATGACCAGTCGCTACACATATAAGCCCGCGGGGTTTTAAAAACGGGCGCCGCCACCGGCGGGGTGGAGGGGCCAGAGCGGAGCGGCCGGAGCGGGTAGACACAGCGGAGCGCAGAGTAACAGTGGCCGAAGGAGCTGAGGGCTCCGGGCAGCGGACGGCCGCGCTGGAGGAGGTGGCCGCGGAGGGCGGCGGGCAGCGGGGGCCACGGTGAAGGGAGCGGCGCGGGTGTCTGTGCACGGGCGACCGGAGGCGCATGGGTGGCCGCTGGGCGGCGCCCTTTTAACAACAAAGCCCGCGATATTAAAAATACTGAAAACCATATAAAACTATGGTTTTTTTTTAATTTTTTTAATTTTTCACCTCGGTTTCTGTGTCGTACGGCAGAGGAACAAAAAAAATTTGCCTCAGAGCCGAGTAGTCCAAAATGGACAAATTTTATGTCGTTTCTAAGGTTTTGGGGTCCTCTGAGCTCAATGGCAATGTCTGTTTGAGCCCAAAGTGACCATAACCAAAGCTTGCCCCTAAAAAACAACAAAAAACACTGGAAAAAATTCTGAAACCCTCTGTGACTGAAATTCTTCAACAAAATACGAACAGCAACCAGCAGGAGAGCTCTGATACCATGTTAGATTTGCTGAACTGCAAATCAACCCAAGAAACCTGCATGCAAACACTATCACGAGAAGAAGCAAGACAGAAGAGAAAGAGAGCTATGGCGGCCAAAAAGTCAGAGAGTTGAAACCCATGTTGCAAGAATAAGACTTCTATTAACAACAATAATGAATTACAATCTCTATGAAGAAATGAAAGCGGTGATTCCTTATAAAGGATACCGAAACCCTAAAAGGGAAACTTTTAGGAAATAGAAACTGCCTAGTGAAACTTAAGCACTAAAGAGTAACTTAATTAATTACTCTAACACAAATTGTGCAAAGACTCACATCAAAAAAAGGAATCCTACTAAGAGATGTTATATGTGTAAACAACTCGGTCATCTAAGCAAGAATTGCATGAACAGAGAAAAAGTGGATACTGATTTAGAGAAAGGCAAAGCAAAATTTTTAGAAATCAGAACTCAAATGAGTTAGTAGTGGGCAAGGAAATCTATTGAGAATTCATATCAGAACAATGAAGGATTGAATGGCACCCAAAGCAGTGAGTTGGGTGGATCTACCATCTCTAAATAAATATGCAAGGAGACAACTAGAACTGTGCTTACAAGCCATCATACATCAGTTCCAGACATGCTAGCAAGTCCAAATCAGCATATTGATGCACTAGGACACATTATGGTTCTAACCAAGTCAGGATCTCAGTTACAACCGAGTGACTCTGGATTAAATGAGTTAAGTCAGGTTGTATGGTTTTCACTGAGCTTCATTCCGAGCTATGCCAGCTATTATGTATGGAGCATTTAATGAAAACTCAATGTTAAAATATCTTATAAAAGATTAATTGGAAGGGTTATTTTTTACAAAGTTTTCAGTTTGCAGAGCGATTCAAAGCCTTAATTGATTCAGAGTGAATTTGTGTTCGAAAGCTTTAAGTTGCAAATTTTTACCAAACCTCCAAGCATTATGGCATCTACATCCAACAGAAAGGTTAAGAAAGGATCTGAGATGTTGGTGAGGAATGTTGTCTGTGAACCTCCAAAGTTTAAGCTTCATCCAGCGATTGTAGAGGAGATAGATTTGATGGGAGCTCATTCCCTAATTCCTCCAAAGGAACTATTGATCAAGGATATCTGAGCCTTCTATCATTGCATCATTCAATAGCTAGGTACATTGGAAATGAATAAAGCATATGAGAAACTATGTGAAGTCAGGAATCTGAAGCCAAAACATAAACACCTTGAAGTCAAGGGTTTGACTCATATCATGCATATGCCACAGAAATTTCAGATTAAATTGATTAGGTTTGTTCTAATCTGTGTTCATGACATGCATCTATGGCTAGAGCAACCAGTGAAGATCAAGAAGACAATGGCACACTGTGTTACAGGGTATCCTATTCTTGACAAGCCAAAAGCTACCAAAACCCTACCCCAGGCTGACCTAGCCAAGAAGACTCTTTCCGAGTGGGACAGAAGAGGCGTGAGATTAAATGGAGTTATAGATATGGAATTGAAGTTTGTGATTCATGTAATTGTGCACAAAATCTACAATTCTAGCTAACCAAATAGCGTACCATGTGAGGTTGTGGACTTGGCATAAAAAGTGGTCAAGAACAACCTTTCATTTGAGCTTGACGAGTTGTAGCTCATCCAATTGAGCTAGAATATGGAAAGAATCTGGGCATCAAAGACCAATCCATGTAATTTTGGGGCACTTATAGTCTGCATATTCTTTTATATTCAAAATTTTTTCCCTTCCAAAGGCACAATTGTTTGGAAGAAGGACAACCCCATAATTTTGTTGGAAATACAATATGGGAAAGAAAGATAGTGAGAGGGGGGGTGAATCAGATCTTAAACTTTTATTCTTTAAAACAAAACTGATCCACAACCATGCATAAATATAATTGAAATATCAACTAGTAGCATCCATGACAGTAAGTAAATAACTCAAAACACAGAATTTTGGTAACCCGGAAACCCAATAAGGTAAAACTGGGGTGGGGATGACACCCACAAAGATCTTCACTACTACAGCAATAAAGTGTGTCTGTTAGGGCTACAAATTTTGATCACAATATGTAATCTACCTGGTTAAAGGTCTGCTCGATTAGAAGCTTTAGATCATTACAATCTACCTTGAAAAAGGATTTAAACTCACAACAAAGTAGGAACTCGATTAAGAGATTTAGAAAGGTCTGTTAGAACCACTCTGTTAAGATATTTCACTTGATACCTTGGTTAGAATGTCTCAAGAACTAATCCTTTGTTATGCACTTTGATGTTGATAACCGATCTCCTCTTTCCAATACCTTCTCTGATCTAATAATCTGATATGTCTTTACTCTACTATTCACTTCTCTTTTCACTCTACTAGATCTATGCTTCTTCTATCAAAAATAATCCTTCACCACACATCTTTAGGGTTTTAAGAAGAAATCTTAATATACTTCACGAATTTGGCAATTAGATCTAGATCAACGATCAGGATCAAATGCTTATGCCCCTTAGGCATTCCAAATTTATGATTGGCTCCATGCCATGCATTGGGATTAAATAATTAATGCATAATTAACTTTTTTGAAATCATTAAATGCATGAACAAGCCAGCCCAAAATGGTTTACCTTCAAGTTTGTGCCATTCCTAACATGTATTTCAAAACTGTCTTGCTCGGCACATTAAAACTCTGGCACTTGGCATGAGTATGATCAACTTTTGCTTGATTGCCGAGTCACTCAGCAACCATTATCTGCTCGGTAATGACTATGCCAGATTTCTCGACCTATATTGGATAGCTCGGCCATAGTGATGACCGGCTAACTTGCCTAGATAAATGACTAAGTGTGAGACACTAATGATCAACAAAACTTAGAGATCAACAATCTCCCCCTTTGATATTAGTGGAAAAAACACACTTATCATTTCTTTACATTCACAAAAAAATTTCCTAAGTACGCAACGTACTCCCCCTAAGATTATACTCCATACTTACATAATATACATGTCATACAAAATATTATGCCTGATTCTGTACACCTTTATTTGTTTCCTTATCTGATTCCCCCTTGTTTTTGTCACTGATAGCTTCAGGGCTCAAGTTATAATTATCCAAAAATGACTTATGAAGCTGTAATGTGAGTGCAAATGATGTATCCCAACTATCCTTTACAAACTTCATGACTTGTAACTTAATTTCTAGCTTGGCAGCTAGACTTACCAAACTATTTGTTGTAGAGAGATGAGAATCCCTCTTGAATAATTCATTTGCATGTTTAAGTTCTTTCTGTATAACCTCCAGATGAGATATTAAGGCAGTTTGAATAGTTATTAACTTTGCTCTTATTCTGCCATCTTCAGCCATAAGCTCGGCTAATCTTCTCTGTGCATGAGTCAACTTGTCAAAGTGTAAAGAGCTATAACTAGCATCCATACTCAATGTATTCCCTGTTGACTTCAAATATAGTTGCAACTTCTCAATACATCGTTGGTTATCCTTGGTAAAGAATTCTACATCACATAGCTTTTTATACAAGGAATAAATGTTATTTGCAACTCCCTCAAGTATACTAATAAGAGAATAAAGTTCAACCTGTTTGATAGAAATCTCTACTGATATCTTGTCCAAAACTTTGTTCTCAAATTTTCTCTCAGAATATTGTATCAACTTCTCATTTGCCTCAATATTTTCATCATTAAATTTTTGCACAATAGTAACTAACTATTCCAGGATTGATGTTTGTTCATTTACCTATGTTATATCAAAAGCATTAACAAAAATATCCTTTATCTCATGTAATACGTGATTTTGTTGGTGCTCCCTTTTCAGTTCCTCTTGTTTCTTTTTCCTCTTCAAAAGGTCTTGCAGAGTCTGAATCTGCTCATATGTCAAGTTATTTGTATCCCATTTAGGAATCACAATCACTTCATCCAAAGTGACACTTGGACTAGGTGACTTCCTCTTATGTGACTTCTTCCTTTTGAGTTCTGAAGAGTTGATACTTAGCTCAGTTACAGTGATATCTTTACCTTTGTCAATATTAATTTCACTTGATGCCTTCATCTGAGTCAAGATTACATGTTGATCAGGTACACTTCCTATTTTAGGTGCAGTGGGAGTAGATGATGCAGAGTGTGGTAGATCAACCAACACTTGTATAGCCTCTTGTTCTATAGACTTATCAAAAATTCCTTCCATCTTATCTCCACTCTCTAAAACTATTTTTACAACCTCTAAAATAGGTGGATTTGTATTGATAACCACCTTTTCTCCTTCTTTCTCTGTCTCAGCCTCAGTTTCTTGAATAGGCGATTGAATACTTGTGTTTGTCTGCTCATTTTGATCCTTGGCATCCACATTGTTGTCTTCTCCAAGTGCAGTATCAAATGGACTATCCATTGTCAAGTCTATAACTTGCACATCACCTATTTCCTCTTGGGTTTCAGTTTCATTTTCTGCTTGATTTGTAGCAGTTTCTTTCTCCATTTCCTTCGGCTCTGATTTGTCTCCATCTTTCTCATCAACCTTCTTAGCAATTAACCCAAAGGTTTCCTTCCATATTCTATTGCTATGTTGTACTACACCTTCAACATCATTCCTCATAATTGCATAGGCTCTCTATTTGGGAATAAATTTCCCCTTATATTGTTCAATAAACTTAGCTATTTGTTTCTTTGTTAAGTCAGGAATGATCTTAGCCAATGTTCCTTTCCTTATTTGTCTTTCAGTCATTAGTGCATATTGCCCTTTCTAAGACAAAATATCATATAGTTCTATAGGAATATTGTCTCCTATCTCTACAGGTTTCATTTTGAATGTTCCCATCATATCTATTAAAGCTTCCTGAATCTTATGTTTATTTACTACACTCTATTTTTCATACTTCATAAATTTGAATCCTGCTAAACCAGAATTACTTCTTAGGTTCTTACATACCTCATCAATATTGGTCATTGGTTTATATGATGTTGTGGGTATGTTTCTAGGTACATATGTATTTGTCTCCTCATCATCTTCAAATTCCAAGTATAGTTTCCTCCTTGCTCTTTTCTTAGTAGGTTGGCTTGGCACAACCTTGGTTTCAACTTGTTTCCTCTTTCCTGGGTTGTTCTCCCCAGCATTCTTCTTTGTATATACTTGTGATGTCTGGGAAAGAGATGATGCCTTGGTCATTGGCCTGTTAGCAATAGGAGGGGTAGCCTTAGGTTTGGCTTTTCTTAGTTTAGTTGCCCCGGCAACCACTGGCTGCTTCCCTTTACCTTTCATAGTGACCTCTTCTTTAGGTTCACTTTCCTCTTCTTCTCCTTCACTAGAAATATCTTCTCCATGTCCTATTGACAACCCCAAAGGTGCATCTTCTACTTCTTCATCACTTTGAATTCCACCCATCTTCTTCATATTTTTGACAATTTTCTTCCTCTTTCTCTCCATAGTGCCAGCCTTCAAATCCATAGTGATTATGGACTTAGCTTCTTCATAGTTTCCAAAACATTTTACTGTACTGTCAATTTCTTCTACCAATAAAGTTGTTATTGTTGCAGATGTCTCATCAATGTTTAATTCATAAGGTAATGGCCTTAGCCATGATACCCTCAGCACTACTTCCTGCAAATAAGTGTAATCTGTGTCTACAAGGAAACAAACATCCTCATAATGTTTTTCAACTAGTGAACTGGGAATTCTACTCCTTAACCTCATATTTTGTTGAATTCCACAAAATATGTTCCCATAATATTGTCAAAATTATCACCTAATTGTTGAATAAAAGCATTGATTTGTTGAGTGATAGGTCTGTTTGTTTTCCACACTATTTTTCCAAAAGTAGGAAAAGTGTTCTGTATGTAGAAAAATATGCAAATGAGCAGAGATCCAAACCTACATATTGAGTTCTTTTCCCTTCTTATTGAAGAAAGGTTCTTGGCTAGTTGCATCAGTTGAAGCTCGGCAAGGTCATATGTATGATCCTTCTTCACAATCTTCCAAGCCTGGTCAACTGCAATGCATGGGACACTATCTAGTGGGCTTGACTGATATAATTTATGAGCTATAACCCTAACTACAAAATCAAGCTCCAAATTTGTAATCGTAGAGATCGTCATCCCTCTTTTGTTCCAAACGGCTCTAGTGAGTTCTTCTATTTTCTCTTTACTCTAACACTTCATAGTTATCTTCCTATTTAGAATTGGATATCCAGTTACTCAATGGATTATTTCCTTCGTAATATTAACTGGTCCATTCTCTAGCCATATGTTCATGCCATGTACACAAATCAGAACAATCTTGATCCATTCCATTCTGAATTCTCTCAGAAAGTCTAGGGCACGAGTTAACCCTCTCTCAGCTAAGTGTTTATGTTCATCTTTTAGGACTCCGTTTGTGCACAATCTGTTGTAAGATACCCTAAGCTCATGATCTCTAACTTCACTTTTCTTACACATATAGCATGACCTAATATCGTGAATCATAAGTACCTTCGATGGAATTGACGATAGGGCTCCGGTCAGATCACCCTTGATGGCGCTCTTAGGAACTACATGGAAATTAGGAGGTGCACAGGTGTTGCTCCTTACCAATTGAACATTTATCAATTCCTTCAACATTCTCTTAGCTGGTGTGGAAGAACTTGCATCCATTTTCTTTGAAAAATAGGGTTTCAAAGATCACGAACAGAGTACCTCAGAAAGTAACAAAATCTGGAATTTCCACTAAAATTTTGTCGATGGCACGCTGTAGAAATCTTCAAAAATATTTGTTGAATTCAAGTTCAAAAATACACAATCGCTCTTATGAAATTCTTAATCGCATGGTGATAAGAAATGAAATAGCTCTTTCCTTTATATAGGCTCCAACAGTCGAAAGTTAGGTCAGCATTAAATGTTCTTTCTATTGAGTGAGTTCCAAACAGCTGTCCTCGGCCGACTCACAAAATTCACTTGCCACTCGGTCGTCAAACAAAACTTACTCGACATACATTAAAAATATATTGTTGCTTGGCACCTATAGTGCATTTATACTTTGTGTGCTACATAACTCAAAATATGTCCTGATGCATCTTGTAATATGCAGATATGTTCTATTGCACTATTATGTGTTAGGAACTGATAAAAGATATGAAATATAAAAATAATTCCTTACATACCTTCCTTTTCTTAATTAGTGATGGTGGGATCACATGATCCATTAGATTGGGTGACCTCAGCTTCAGTAGCTTCACTGCTAATTAGTTCTTTTTTCCTTACCCATGTCGGGTTCATCTGTGCTCTTATTTCCTCAATAGTAGGAGCAGGTACTCTTGTTTTGCAATCTTTCCTAGTATGACCAATTTTTAGACAGTTATAGCAAACTAGGCTTCCATTCATCCAACTCTTAGATTTACCTCTGAAATGTGTCTTTATGCATTTTTCTAGAGAATGTCCATACTCACCATAGTAATGACAACTATTCCATGTGTTATAATCCCAATTTTAGGTGTTACCCTTCCTTGGTGCTTTAGCTTGTGTCTTTGATGTCCATTTTTGTTTAGCATTAGATCTACAATCTTGTTCTCTATGTCCAAATTTTTGATAGTTGTAACAATATCCATTGAATCTAGGTGTGGGAGGTGCATTATTTGCCTTATCCCAACATTCATGTGCTTGATGTCCAAACTTCTTATAGTTAAAGCAATAACCATTGAACTTAGGTTTAGGATTGGACTTACCATTCTTGCTTCGGCAGATGTTTGTTGTGTGTCTTGATTTTCCACAATGATGGCATATAGGCTTGTAGTTCCTTTTCTTTGCACTCCTCCTTTCACCAGTCTTAGATGATTCTCCTTTCTCAATAGATGTCTATTATTCAGTTTGACCTAATCCAGAAGAATCTTTAGATCTCCTTGACGCTTCCATCAAGTTTTAAAAATGAGTCAAAGCTTCATTAGGTTTGTTTAATCTTTCATTCAGTTATTTCTCAGATCTTAATTCATCTTTCAATTGACTATTTTCAGATTCTAGATTTACAATTTCCATGTCTTTCCTACTGATCTCCTGATTTGCAAGTAGCAAATGATTCACCATGTCAACCTGATTGTTTTTCATCATTTTTACTTCATGTGTCCTTTCATCAAGTCTGACAGTCATCATTCTTTTGTCTTCTTCAGCCATAGCTTTGTCATCTTCAGCTTTCTTCTTTTGTTCCACTACTTCACATAGTCTTATTGTTTGCATTTCTTGTTCTCTTTATAGATTTCTGACTTCTTCACACAATGTATTGTTCCTTTCTAGTAGATCTGCAATTTTTGCATCACTCTTAGTAGAGTTTCCATTCTAAAATAGATTTTTAGTGTCATCTTCTTGATAATGAGTATCATTCATTTGTTTGGCCAAATCTTTCCTTTCTTGTAAGGACTTCTTTAGTTCCTGTCTTGCAGTTTCAAGCTCATGCAATGCTTGCTGAATTTCAATCTTTTGATTCTCAATGATTTTACCCAACTTGTAAATTTCCATCTCAAGATATGTACTCTCAAGCTGATTAAAACCTTTTGTAGGAGAACTGTGCTCTGATACCAATTGTTGGAAATACAATAGGGGAAAGAAAGATACTGAGAGGGGGGTGAATCACATCTTAAACTTTTATTCTTTAAAACAAAACTGATCCACAACCATGCATAAATATAATTGAACTATCAACTAGTAGCATCCATGACAGTAAGTAAATAACTCAAAACATAAAATTTTGGTAACCCAAAAACCCAATAAGGTATACTAGGGTGGGGATGATACCCACAAAGATCTTCACCACTGCAGCAATAAAGTGTGCCTGTTACGGCTACAAAGTTTGATCACTAATCTACCTGGTTAAAGGTATGCCCAGTTAGGAGCTTTAGATCATTACAATCTACCTTGAAAAAGGATTTAAACTTACAACAAAGTAAGAACTCGGTTAAGATATTTAGAAAGGTCCATTAGAACCACTCTGTTAAGAGATTTCACCTGATACACTGGTTAGAATGTCTCAAGAACTGATCCTTCGTTATGTACTCTGATGTTGATAACGGATCTCCTCTTTCCAATACCTTCTCTGATCTAATAATCTGATGTCTTTACTCTTTTGTTCACTTCTCATTTCACTCTGCTAGATCTATGCTTCTTCTATCAAAAATAATCCTTCACCACACATCTTTAGGGTTTTAAGAAGCAATCTTAATATACTTCACAAATCTGGCGATTAGATATAGATCAATGATCATGATCAAATTCTTATGCCACTTAGGCATTCCAATTTTTTGATTGGCTCCATGCCACGCATTGGGATCAAATAATTAATGTGTAATTAACTTCATTGAAATCATTAAATGCATGAACAAGTCAGCCCAAAATGGTTTACCTTCAAGTTTGTGTCATTCCTAACATGTATGTCAAAATTGTCTTGCTCAGCACATTAAAACTCTGGCACTCAGCGTGAGTATGATCAACTTTTGCTTGATTGTCGAGTCACTTGGTAACGACTATGCTAGATTTCTTGGCCTATACTAGATAGATCAGCCACAATGATGACCAGCTAACCTACCTAGATAAATGACTAAGTTTGGGACACTAATGATCAACAAAACTTAGAGATCAACAAATTTATCAAATAAATTATTTCATAGCATAATTAGGAGACAATTTTGAGAGCATCATGGCTGCATACTTTGACGATTTTAGACAGAATATGCAGAATAGATATAGGATCCCTAAACAATTGGTAGAAGACTACAAAGATGATATTTGCTTCCTAGTTGGCTGTGATAAAGTATGCATTCAGGCAGTCAAGCCTAGGGTTGCATGGGTGAAACCTCTTGCATATGAGGTTAACATTGATGAGAAAAAATATATCATTGAGGCTCTTGTGAATGAGCATGTTGATCCTAAAGCACCATACTTTGGTACTTATGAAGAAGCAAAGGGTAGAATATCGTTGGAAATTGAGATTCCTAAGATCTGGAAAAGAGGAAAGAAGAGGTTAGAGAAGTTTGAAAAGAAGTATGGAAAGACTTCAGACTCTCCTCCTTCTATCACTGAAAGCAAAGAAGATGAAATTAAGATAGAAGATGATGAACCTGAAAAGGAAGAGGAAAAGATAGAAGCATAACCTCCTAAGAAGAAGAATGAGGTATCCCCAAAGAAGAAAAATATCTCTACCCCTGTCATCACTACAAGAAGATCTAGAAGGAAACTTTATTGCCTAAGGAAGATGAAGAAGAAGATACAGTCATATTCAAGAAACCACCACCTACCTTTGAGTAGAAAATTGAAGAACTAAAAGGAGGTAGTGGTATGATTTCTCTAAAATCATTTAAATATGCTTCTAGAACTAAGGACGAACAAAAGAAGATTGAGGAAGCAGTTGTAGATAAAATGACAAGATGGAAGTATGATCCATCTGAATTGAAAAGTCATGTGACTGAAGATCTGTTCAAAGCAATATCTATTCCCTGGAGCAATGCAGTTCAAAGAGAAAAGGATATCAGGTAACAGACCTTGAAGCAAGTCATGCCATCTATGACTAATAAAGAGGATAAAGAGGCCATGACCAAATATGAGAACAATCACACTCCAAGGTTCAGGACCTTTTAGATATTGAACAAGAGAATAGAAGATGTTGTGCATACTGCTACAATGGTGTGGAAGTCTATTTTTGAAATCAAAGGAGATGTTAAGGTAGAGGTACCAAGTACAGCCCCCAAGGTAAAGACTAATGATGAAGAATTACCTAAGGTGGAAACTATTGAAGAATCCAATGCAGAACAAATAGCAGTAGAAGTGATGGCATTCCTACCCCAATCACCTATATAGAACATCCTATCTCTGATCAAGGATAAAACTACAAAATCTACATCTAGACTAGTAGGAACCGAGCATCAGGCTCCACCTACTACTGGGCTAAGCATAACCGAGTCCCAAAAGGTCACTGTGAATGTTTCTATAGTGAGCATTGATGCTACAGTTGGTGCAGCAAAAGTTAACAATCCACTGGATATTGAAGTCAAGGATGATAGTGGAAAAGGTAAGGAAATTGTTCCTTCACCTAATCCAAAGGTCAAAGGAAAAGGGAAGGAAATAGATAATAATGATATTGATCTTGAGGAAGATATTGTGATTCAAAATTGGGATCAATCCACCTTGATAGTAGAGCAGATGGATATACTAGGGGAGCTATGGAAGAAAAGAGCTAAACAACAAAATCTCCAAGTAGAAAAGAAGAGAAATAGAGTGCTAGAGGATATAAAAGGTATATTTATAGATGAACTAGAAATAGAAGTTGATGAGAATCACTCTATTATGGATCAACTTGTTAATATAGTCCACAAGTTCAATAAAGATTTAAGTGGTCAAGAGAAACTACTGTAGAAGACAGAAAGGAAGTTTGAGAATAAAGTTCTAGAGAATGTTGCAAGTAAAATTGTAATAGATAAAGTGAAGCTAAACACTCTCATTATCTCTCTAGAAAACATAGTAAATAATGTATTGGCATTATTTGTAAAGTTTAGTGATACTTCCAACTTTACCATGGAAATCAAGACCAAGCTAGCAAAGATAGACACAGATTTGAAGGAAACTGTAAACCAGTTGGCACTTAACCCTAGTTTGAGTTCAACACATTTTGTGAAGATCAAGTATCTGACAGACATGTGGGCAGAATTACTAAGGGAAGAAGCAAGAACAAGGGAATCCCTTACAAAAATGCAGAGCCAAATCCTTCCACACATGGATGTAATGCAGAAACATATTGCTCATGCAAAGACACTCATACATGACAACAACTTTTCAGTTGCAGAGCTTATGATGGAGTTGTCAACAGAGATATAGATTGAGTTGCACATCTTGAAGGTGTTGCAAGACAATTGGGGCAATACTTTGTCTCAAATTTTGAAGTTACATAGTGATTTCCTATCCTACTTTGGTATTACCTTGTAGATTTTTGGCATTTGTGTCAAAAACAAGGGGGAAAGTTATTGTATATACATATAAGGAAATACATGTACAGAAGAGAAGAGAAGAAGATATATATATATATATATATATATAGCAGAGTTACAAAAATATTTTGAAAAATAAAAAATAGAGTCAGTTGTAACTGAGTTGCAGAGTAGTTGTCAAAACCCAAGCAAGTACGCAAGAAGATGGTAAGGGGGAGTTTTGACTTAGTAGTTTGATCAAATTTTTGGATATGATAAGTGTTTTTTCTTAATAATGCCAAAGGGGGAGATTGTAGACCTTATGGAAAGACATGTTTTCAATCAGTTCCAAAACACTTAGTCATCACAGTGTTGACCAAGCTAGCAGCTTGAAGTACAACCCAAGCAGTTGTAGTGTAGCCCGAGCAATGGCAGTGTCGACCGAGCTGACAGTGGAAATCGGTATTACCTGAGTGATCAATGTGACCTAAGTACATAGTGTAGCCTGAGTGCCAGAGTTTACTCTATTTCCCGAGTAACAACATATTGCCCGAGTGCCAGTATATCACCCGAGTGGATTACTGGACCCAAGCAAACAGTATTGGTCTGACTTTGTTTATATTGTTTTATATTATTGTATATCATGGAAGTCAACTTATAGAAGTATTTGATTTGGATATGATATATATGTAAGGTATTTTTTTTATCCAAATATGTGAAAAATAAGTATATATTTGAATATGAAGAGGCAGTTTGATTAGAATATTACAGAAGTGTAAAGGCACAACAGAGACTCATCTTTCACATTCAGGTGATTAATTTTTTATATCAAATGATCTTATTCAGAAAATCAAAGTTGCATAGATGATCATCTACTGGTTCATCCTAACAGGTGCATCAACAAAATCCTTTAACAAGGTGGACTTAATAGTCCTTTACAAATCTCCTAATAGAGTTGCATACTTAATTGTATTATACAAAATCCTTTCACAAGGTGGACCTAACAGTCCTTATTGCTCCTAACAGGGCAAGCCATCAGAAGTGATCAATTGTAAGCTTTAACAGGCTAAATTTATACTACAGTACTAAATCTTGTGGGTACCATCCCCACCCCAGTTTTACTTTCTATTTGGAAGGTTTCTGGGTAACCAAATATTGTGTCAAGTGTTGTGGATGTTATTTCTTTTTTGTTCTATGCATGCAATCAGATTAGATAATCTAATAAAGGATTAAAGAGATTAATTTGTATTGGTTCCTAATTCACCCCCCCCCCCCCTCTCAGTCACCTAGCCTCAATATATTTCTAATAGAGTCATCTTATAATGTANCCTAATTCCCCCCCCCCCCCCCTCTCAGTCACCTAGCCTCAATATATTTCTAATAGAGTCATCTTATAATGTATCTGGAAACAAGTTCCATATGAAAATAAATCTTCTATAGACTCTATCAGGGTATACATATAAAAATAAGTTGAATGATATGAAACACTCAAGTTTGGATCTTTAATCTAAAAATAATTGTTACTGTTAGAAATATGAAGAAAAAAAATAGAGATAAGGAAACAGGAAAGAATCCAAGAGAGAGTTGCAAGAAGAGTTTTACCATAACCAAGTTAAAGAATGGAGATTCGATAACTTTCACCAAAAGCACCAAGAAGCTCAAGATCAACACCTATACAATGTTTTTGAAAGGGGAAAACTAAGAAAAAACCCTTGTGAATAAATATGATTGAGGAAAGAAGGATAGAGAGAGAGAGAGAGAGAGAGAGAGAGCTCATTACCATATTGCAAGAATGAGAATGAGAGAAGAGAGGAGAAATTCAACTTGTGAGAACCAACTTAGAACCCCTATGAGAACCCTAAGAAGTTTGTGAGAACCATCTCTTAAGTAGAGATCAGTGGAGGAGTTTGCATGTAACTCCCATACTCTATGTGTGCCACATTCACTTTTAGTGTGTGCCATGTTTAGGAATCCTCTTAAGGAGGAATATCTAATTTCATTATTAAAGGAATTATAAATATGAGACAAGACCTTGGTTTATAAAATACCTAGGAAAGATTATAATTCAAATATCCCCTTTAATCTTTACTTGGGGAGATGAGAGAAATAGGTATCACACCCAAATGTATACAATGATTTCGAGATTTTTCTTTTGAAAGAGTCTTCAGGAGATTGTCGATAGCTTGATCATCATGTATTTCTTCAACTAAATTAGTGGAGCTTGAATGGTACATAGAAATTTTTGCTAAGTGGATAGTACTTTGACAATACAAAGATGTAATTGCTTGCGGAGGGGGGAAAAAATCTTCAAGTGACCATTGAGATTCTTGAGATGCATTTATGCATTCTGTATATTAATTTCCATTAAAAAATAGAGGTGGAGCATGATCAAAACCTGAGCCTACAATAAGGAAAGAACCACTAGTAGAGATCCCATCATTTGGATCTCCTAGTGTTGAATCAGTAACACTTTGGAAAGTAAAATCATATGGTGAATCATCAGTCATAGAATCAGAAATGCAATCTTCAGTTGCATAAAACAAATCTGTAATGTATTCATCATAATATGAAGAATCAAGATAAGCATCACCATTATTATCATTATCCTCCACAACAATCATAGGATTAGTACTATCATCATGAATTTCATCTTGAGTTATAAACATATCTTGCAAAGTAACATGTTAAGAAAGTTAGAGATAATTTCTTCTTCTTGGTCAAACATATCATCAACATAAGAGAAACCATCATCAAATTGCATTGTATCATAAGGAGAGAGAATATAATCACTTTGAGTAGGAAGATAGTAATCAAGAGGTTTATTCTAAGAGTAGCCATCATCATATGGTTCATCCCAAATATTAGTATCATTATAGTGAGAATTAGACATCCCGTAATGAATAGCAAAAGCTTGACGAGTGTTTTTTATTAAGGTAACAATAGGTTTTGAAGGGGACCCCAAAACCCTTTAACATAGTTAAGAAAAAATCTTGACGAGTGTTATGATTATCAGATTTTTGAATATTAGGATTAGATGAATTCTCATGTTTAATTTTTTTAAAACAAGTATTGATCACATGACCATCTTTCCCACAATAATTACAATGAGGTCTATTAGAATTGTTATGATAACCATTATTATGATTATGATTATTTGATCTATTATTATGAGATCTAGACATGAAAGCATGTTCATTAGATTTGATTGAGCCAAATTGAATTAACTTAGCCTCTTCTTGATGTAAAAGTTGTTGAAAGATAGCATAATTTAATTGAGATGCTAACAAAGGAAGAGCTAACTGAGAATCAATATTAGTGATAAATTGCTGAAATTGTCTAGGAAGGCATTTTTTTAAAATGATATGAATTAACCAAATTTGAGATAAATTTACTCCTAAACCGGTTAATTGACTTCGAAAAAAATCAAAATTAAGTAAAAACTCATCCATGGTTTTGAAATTCGTATACCTGAGATCCTCCAATTGATCCTGGAGTTGAATTTTATGAGATTCATTTGCACTGTCAAAAGTGTTTTTCATAATCGTCCATGTTGCATGTGCTTCAGTACAGTCAAAAATTAAAACATATAAATCTGGGTGTAAATAAATGCCTATACGGCCTAAAGCCTCATCATTTTTCTTATTCCATGCATCAATATCTACCTTAGAAGCAGTAGTAGCGGGAACAAAAGCCGCACTAGTCACCACATCAAGAATATGTTTAAAGCGAAAAATAAATGTAATATGAGTCTTCCAAGCATGATAATTGGAACTTGTTAATTTAATTTCTGGAAATAAAGTTGACATAATGAATAAATATAAACTGAATTATAAGATGTAGAATATAATAATGAAGCTAAAAAACCAATTTAAAGCGATTAGTAAACGCCAATATGCAAGAATTTTTAAATATAAAAAAATTTAAATTTTTTGTTAAAGTGATGAAAAAAAAATTATTACAATTAAATAATGAATAAGCAACTGAATTAAGTTAGTTTTGATACGATCAATTTAAGAATGAAGCGATATTAAGAAATATTGGGAAGAAAAAAAGTTTTAAGGATTAAACTTTTTTAATGAAAATCAGATTTGACCAGATTTATAAAATTAAAAAATGAGTCAAAGATGTTCAAACTTAACTAAAATTGGATAAACCACAGATAAATTAGAAATGGTAAAGAGTTCAGAGAAAACTCCCTGCAAGAATAAGAATCCAACTGCCGAAAATGCAGATAAAAATACTGCCAAACCAACCACCAGTTGACAGAGATAAATTGTTGAGGCATTTTCTTTCTGACTTAGATAATGTGCACTGTTGTTGCGCTAAGGGAGAAGAAAATTGAATGAGTTACATGGAATGCAGTGATAAAACAACTATAAAATTCATTGTGCAAGGTAATGAAAGGCAAAAAGGAACTATAAACTATAATATGCCAAACATTGCACAATGTAATCATATAATGTTGCACAAAAATAGAGCTATGTAATTATATAATATACCAAAAGTTGTGCTAAGGGAGAAGGAAGGATTCAAGGCAAATGTTGCACTGGAGAAGATAGTTGTGTGCCAAGGGAGGAATAAAGTTGTGCAGAGATAAGATGTATGCTGAGAGGAGAAAGGAGAGGGGTAAGGCAGTGTTAGAAATGAAAAAGGAGCAACTTGAATATATGTTGCGCTTGAAATGTGAAATTTTGCGAAATGAGAGTGGAAGGGGAGTAGCTTTGGGCTTGGGTGATGAACTATAACTGATTGAATGTTTGAAGTTGATAAGTTGATGATCAGCGAGCTGCAAAAAGTAAATGAAAGACATTAAATTAGTTAATGTATTATATTGTGATTGAAGTCAAATTGATATAATCTAATTGGTAATATACATATTTTCATAGACTTCAAGAAACCAAAAAGATAAAGTTTATGTTATCGGTAAACATATAAAGCTAGTGTACACCGAGTGAGAGTAAAACACCAATGGACAAAGAATCCTGACCAGTTATAGTGTATATCGAGCACCGTAACCCCGAGCATAATTGAAGTGAACCCGAAGAAGTTCACAGTGTTACCCGACAGACATACAACACCGACGGACAGTGTTGATGCCCAAGGACAACTGGAGTCAATGACTGACCAAACTAAAAGTTGATCATCAATTAGAACTGAAGTTAGGAAATGACAAAATACTTAGCTGGTAGGAGATAAATATAGAGTTAAATGATTGATTCATTTGTTTTTATCGAACAGTTGAACTAAATATTCAAAGCTATTTTTATTCACAGTTTTCAAGGAGAAATCTATGGGATAAAACTAAACTAGAGCTTTAAAACAATGCATGGCGAGATGTGCAGAATCAAGAAATCTATCTACGTCAAGAACAAGAAAGACAAGGAGATAAAATGGTGAACTCATGTCTATATAAAGAGACAAGCAATTCACTATGAAAAGAGTAATGTTGAATATAATTATGGTGAAGATAGAAGTCTTCATGCAGATCTGATCATACAGGCTGAAGAACAGAGCCAAGAATTCTGCAGACACCGAGAAATGGAGAAGCAACAGAATCCACCGAGCAGAAAGAAGGGGAGAAAAGGAATTGAAGAGAAAATTGATCATAAGAGGTATTATGGACTTACAATAGATCTTAAAATCTGCAAGTTAAAGTTGTATTAATGAACAGATCATTTACTGTTTCAGTTTAACCATTGACTCAGAAAATCCCTTAACCGAGTGGGATTTAACAGTCCTTAATGTATTGAGATACTCAAGAGTATCAAAAGGTATTTTCTTGTTGACAACATGGTGAATGCATAAGGTCAAAATACTAACCAATGGTTTTAAATCCTCTAACAAGGTCACACTTAGCAGTGTGTTTGTAACCTTTAACAGGGTTGGCTCTTCACCAAGCTCACTTCAGAAGAGTGAAAATTTTAGGTTACCAATCCCAAGTGGTTTTTCCCTTAACAGGATTTCCACGTTAAAATCCATGTGTCAAATGTGTATATGGTTCATTGCTTTGATATTTTTCTTTACACATTACTAAAATAGGATCGGTCGGTAAACACTAAGTTTACTTACTGCTATTTGGTAAAGCTTAGTAAAAGATAAACAGAACAATCACCAATTAGTATATATTTGATAAGATTACTTAAAGGTATACATATCGTAGGACTGAAGATAACTAGAGGTATTATATTTTTGATATAAATTTTTGGTTGGATTATTGGATTATTTTTTTAGGACACTAATTCACCC
>MU225575.1:1669673-1694064 GCA_018584345.1 Thuja plicata | reverse complement strand
CCCTCTCAGTTATTCTAACATTTGAAGGCTGAGTGACCAAGAGGATAAGAAGCGCGAGGCCTTTTCTTGAGTGTTTTTAGGGGTTGCGCAGAGTGAAGGGGTGCGCTGAAAACTATATATGATGTTGCAATGTGGGAAGGGAACCTTGAGGAGATGATGCCAGAAGCATGCAAGACAGCAAACAAAAAATTATAACCCTCTAGAGAATGAGATATATATATAAATATAACATAAAATAGAGATTTGAAAAAAAAAATGTAAACCCTACAAGACAACACCTGTGAGATCAATGGAGATACAAAGAAAGAGATTAAAATAGATTTAGTGAAGAGTTATAATCTGCAAGAACATCAACTAGAAATTTGTAATAACCTGCACAAAGGTTAGTGAAATATATTTTGATATCGATATAAGGATGAAATACAATATATGAAAACTATAAATCCCTTGTGGTTTCCTGACAGAGGGTAAAGATAGATATGGAAAAACTATAGACTAGATAAACAATAGAAAATTGGGTTTGGCGGTGAACCGGCCAAACCCAAAAACAAATTCCAAAAAATCTGCAACAAAAGTTAGATCGAGAAATCCTGCAAAATACTTAAACAAGGATTGTTAGCTCTGATACCATGTCAAAATATGAAGAAAAAAAATAGAGATAAGGAAACATGAAATAATCCAAGGGAGAGTTGCAAGAATAATTTTAACATAACCAAGTTAAAGAATGGAGATTCAAGAACTTTCACCAAAAGCACCAAGAAGCTCAAGATCAACACCAAGACAATGTTTTTGAAAGGGGAAAAATAATAAAAACCCCTTGTGCATAAATATTAATGAGACAAGAAGGGGAGAGAGAGAGAGAGAGAGAGAGAGAGAGAGAGAGCTCATTACAATATTGCAAGAATGAGAATGAGAGAAGAGAGAAGAAATCCAACTTGTGAGAACCAACTTAGAACCCATATGAGAACCCTAACAATTGTGTGAGAACCATCTCTTAAGTAGAGATGAGTGGAGGAGTTTGCATGTAACTCCCATACTCTACGTGTGCCACATTCACATTTGGTGTGTGCCATGTGTAGGAATCCTCTTAAGGATGAATATTTAATTTCCTTATTAAATGAATTACAAATATGAGACAAGACCTTGGTTTATAAAATACCAAGGAAATATTATAATTATAACAGTTACAACAATCTAAGAACACAAATGTGATCCAGGATACAGATGGTGTACTTGAATTTGGATTTGGGAAAAATAAGGAGATTGCAAAAGGTGTAGGGGATGCCTCCCTTGTCAGAATGGAAGAATGATGGTTACTGGGTTGACATTTTGATATTCATAATGTGAATGCATAAGGTTTTGTTGTTGGGATTGGTGGAAATCAGTCTCCTAGTAAAGAAATGAAAGAATAAACCTTGTCTTCCAATTTTGTATGCTCATTCACTAGTGACTATGGTGGATGGCTATGGTGGTTTCTACCCAACATCGGGTATGGAGGCTTCTGCATTTTCAGATATGTGATGCGGGTTGTAGTGTCATTTAAAATTTATGAATTTCATTCTCCTTTGTCTTGCAATTGACTTTGGCAATATCTAGTTGGTTGAATGGTACAGGGAGATTTTTTAGGCGTTCTAAAGGTTGTATCAAGGGATTTAAAAGAGCTTCTCTAGTTAATCATTTTGATTAGTATTTGGAACCACTTTTTTGAAATATATAGGTTCAACCATAGGTTAGTAGCATTAAGGTTTTTAGTTGGCTAAGTTAGTTTTTGTGGTTAGCAATATTCTATGCATAGATAAATTTTGGGCTTCTCAAAGCCTTTACTTATTTTTTCAAAAATTATGTAAATCTTAATATATTTTAGGCTTATTGCCTTCTGCTTTAAAAAAATCTAAGAACTGAAAACTAGAAGTGGAAAAGGAACAAATATAATATTGTGCACATGTTATTGAAATCTGTGCATGGCTCCAAAAACTATAAATGGCATAAGTTGTAGGTCCTTCCACTTCGCATTGGTTTCCATATGTTTTCAAAATTTGGAAAATCTAAATGGTTTTTCCTACTCGTTTCTTATCCATTTCCTGGGAAATTTGTTATCAAATTTCAGATTGTCAATGATTCTTCTTGTTGCTTCTTATGTTCTTCTAGATATCGTTGTATAAAAAATACCTCTAAATATTGTATTCCTCTGTCAAATTTATAAATCTCTGGTGCCCCTATTATATTCCCAATATATTACATCATATTTTGTGGATATAATATCCCCCAATATGAACGTATGCGATATGATATTGCCTAGCTAATGGAGACCTCGTGCTAAAAATGAAGTATGTAAATCCCAATTTGGGAGGAGCATCATGCCACTTTCCTTAACTATTTTCTAGCCTTGTCAAAGCTAACATTGATTTCATCAAGATTCACTTCTTTAAAAGGAGTTCGATTTTCTTGATCATGCTTTAATGGCTCAATACCCATTTTTTGGTTTGAAAATTCTTTTTATTAAAGTCCTATTAAGTGAGAATTTTGTATGTTATAATGTTCATGGACCTTAAAAATATTTGAAGGGACTATGTAAAAATATTGCATTTTGGTGATTGGTGGAACTTTCTCTAAGATTGGTTAGTAATTGAATCCTCGTAACTAATGGTTGTATAACCTAATTTTTATTCATTATGAACTTATTATTAGATTAAGCTCCATGAATGGGCCTATTATTAGATCTTATTGGTGGTCTTGATATGTGTTTGGGAATATATTATTACTTTCGTGTATACATGCCTAATATGGATTTTCTTAATTGGTTTAAGCTTATAAGTATAGATGATAAGGGAATGTTTTGTATATGGATGACTTGCATTATGATATTTATCTCTCTATTAGTGTATGGTCGAGAGTGGGAAAATATGGCATCTATGTAGTACAAATGTGACATATATGGTGAGACTCTTTGAGCATTCTTCAATGAGTCATGTGTTATACATGTTAGGTTATAGATTGTGCATGGTTCTCACATGAAATATTTATATTTATCCAAGTTTGACCAATTGGAAACTAAGTCAAAGAGACCCATTATGCGCAATAAAAGAATTCATGCAATTTGTATCTAGCTAGTACTCAAGTAGAAAGTTTGGATATGTCTAATATGGCTTGTCTTCACTGGTGTAAGCTTATTATTGTAGGTGACTAAGGCGTGTTTGGTATATATGAATAAATTACATTTTTTTATTTATCTACCTATTTATATATGACCAAGTGTGGTTGAATGTGTTGTCTTTGTGAAAAAAGTGTTTCATATATGGTGGGACCCTCAGAGCATTCTTCAATGGGTCATGGGTTGTAGGTGATAGGTTATATATTTTGATTGATTCTCACATGGGGGATTTATATTGCTCCAAGTTGTAATAATAGGTATTTAAGCCAAAGATACCACTCATGCACAATGAATGAATTCCTACAATATCTTAAGCTAATACTCAAGTGGAAAGCTTTGATATCTCTATTCCACCAAGGCCTTATCTTTTCAAAGTGGATATTAGCATGATATAAAGATAGTGTCGGATAAAATATAATTTGTCACATTAGTTAGAAACTAAAATGATAGTAATAGGAAAAAAATTGTGTACACCAATATTTTTCTAGAATGCACCCATTGTCAATCTTAATGTTAATTCATTTTAATGAACCACTAATAGAAAGGGAGAATAGTTTAAAATAGTTAATAATTTGCTACGATATTTATAAATAAAATGCTATCTAAATTCTAATAAAATGAGATATTTAATAAATTAAAAGCTAATATATTATTACCTCAATATTTGTCTCGAAATGGTTTTTAATAATTTTAAATTTAATTATAAAATTCAAAAAATAGAACTATAATTAAAATAGGAAGAAGAATCTGGATTATGGAATACTTCCCCTCGAAAATAATGCATTGTCCTGATGCATTAAGAAAAGTTAAACTTACCATTTCTCCAACACAAGGTCGATAAGATTGTACGTAACATAGTTAGTATTTACAATTAACTAATATGTAATTTAATCTTTATTTTTTAAAAACATTTAAAATTAAACAACCATGTGTATTTATTAGAATAACATGCAACAATTCCTAAGTGATTGTGTGTGTATTCCATTCACCTTTCAATTTCACAATGTTAGGCTTCCTCTCTCAAACAATGTTATCTTCCTCATGATGGTGTTGACGTGTTTGTCACACTCATAGGAATAACACTAAAACATTGTTCCAAATTAATGCCCGTAATCAAAATTAAAATCAAAGATTTTTTAAAATGTGCCTCCTTGTCCAAATAAGGTTTATTTATCTAAATGCTTAAACATTATAATTTTAAACTTACAAAATGATGCAAAAACATTGTTGCATATTTTCCATAAATTTTCTATCACATCCATTCATAAGCAAGCAATTATTAAGCGAGATTATAACTTGAACATTTTTAAAATGCTCATATTACCAACCTAATATCTTTAAAAAATATTATATGGTCATCATTTATGAGTAAAGATAAATCTTACCCTAAAGGAAGCTTTTAAAGTGTGACTTAATTTCTAATTTTGGAAATTTTATCTTATCCTTTTAACATGGTTTATACAACCAATTAAACATTTTGATCAAATATGGTTTCTTCAAGTTTGAATATTTATCATATCAGAATCAACTATTTCACACAATCTCACATATAGATTAAATTATTTTTAGCATACATATATGTGTGTAACATTCCCTCATAATTAATTACTTGGCCAAGTTGCTAGGTGTTCCTCAACAATGTTCTTGATGTTTTCCTTATATCTAGACACACATGTACTAGGTTTAGCTCACTTACAATGATTAACACCTCATGGAAGGATCATTTTAATATTTATTTTTTTATACAAAAACTCATCATATATAAATATTATAATCATTCAACTTTAAATAATATTAAACTAGATCAAAAATTTGATCTTATATCAATCAAAAGTGCATAAAAATTTTAAAAATGTTATTCACACACCTCTTAATATGTGATAAAATAGGTATGTTCATAGACCATCTATGCAAACTAGAAAATAACTTGAGAATTTGGTGGATCCATCTAACTAATCATGTGACCTAGACATTGTGTCCATCTCATTACTTCATGTTTTACAACACAAAGTCTACATTGTTAATATTCTATTCATGCAATGATTCCTACTTGATCATTAAGTGCCAATATGTTGAATTGAAATCGCAAACACACTTTATTCATCATCAAACACATAGGGCATTCACACCATCTTACAACTAAATGGTTCACATCCATGCAATGCATCTCAAATTTTCACACATTCACATCAACATGTATGCTACCCAACATCAATTATTGCATACAATGTATAACATCTAATAGTTCACAATGGAAAGATATTTAGTTTAATAATAATACTTATATAAGTTTAGGATTGGTACATTCTCTATTATCACAAGACTAGCAACATAAATCGCATAGTCTATAGCCACCAAGAGAAATAAAAGGAAACTTGAATGGAAAATTATAAATTTTTAACCCAAAGTTATAAAATGTGTGCAAATTTAATAATAACTAAAGTGTGTCGAAGAGTTCGCATAAAGGAAAAAAATTTGGTGACGAGTAATGTAAGGAATTTAAGTAGAAAAACAACTTCCTACACTAATATTGAGAGGGTTATGTGAAATATTTCTTAGATATTTATAATAGTTATAGAAACTTAACAAAAATAATATAAAATAACATGCACACCACAACACAGTGATTTACGTGAGTAAAACCCTTTTGGGAGAAACTCCCCCCACTTCAAAAGCAACCCAATATATTATTTAGTGATCAATATTAGAGTATAATATACTTGCAGAGAAAGATTCTCTCAGTGGTATCCAAAGGTAACTAGAAAGCTACAAGACTCTTACACACACCCTCCATCTTACACACATAATATATAGAAGATACAATGCAAGAAACTATCAAACGGTATTACAAAACCATGGGCTAAAAACAAATTATAAAGAAGTGTCCACCTTATCTTCAATAAAATATGCCCTATGATGTGTCAATACACACACCAACACATGTAACTCCCTTTTACAACTCATTTACATGTTCAACACATTTTTACATTTCCTATTTTGGGAGACCCAACCTCCGGAGGCCACAACTTTAGAAATGGGTGTCTGATTGATGAATTTTTTGAAGTTTTGAAAAGCTCGTGGTGTGATCTATAATTTCCTAAAATTCTATTTCGTTTAACCATATTATCCGCCTATTTTATACCCCTAAAGCCTCCATAATTGCATTTGTAACTTTTTTCTTGCAATTTCCAAAACAAAAGCTTTTATATATTGCAAATTGAACATGATCTTGCAACAAAACTTTGCTATAATGCTTATCTAACCATTTTGAATCTTCTACCAAAGAATAGGAAAAATTGTGCTCAAATGAAATTTTACTAAAAATAGTAACCTCGTGTAAATGCAAGGTTGAGACGCTTTTCCAACAAGTAACATGATAAAATTTCAAAATTCAAATCTATCCCTTAAAACCATTTGAAATTCATTAATAACCAAAATATGCTCTCAAATATGAAAAAAAAATCACATAAACTAAGTGACTAACACTAGTCACATTGAGAGAGTAAAAAGCTACATGACACCTTGGGGCTACCAAGGTTTGTTAGGGAACATGCCCAAGCACACTACAAACATGAGTCTTGAGGACTTCAATACTATGCAAAGACATGCATCAACCATCGTTAATCATGTAATCCAAATTTTAGTTTGCAAACACTTAACAACTCATCACAACACATTTATATTACTATACAAGGAAACACTCAAGTGAAATTCTAATAAAAAAGCTATGATGCACATGATGACTTTGAACAAATATTCACAAAAATGAGGCTAAGTTATGGAATCTTCATGCTCAAAACCCATGAAACATTACATATTAGTTTATCTAAGGAATGACTACCATTCAATCATGTAGAGATATAACAAGAGATGAATTTTCTCACATCATTAAACATTGTTTCATGCCTAAAAAAGTGGCATGCTTATGTTTATTAAGGCATGACATATTAAAGGAACTAGATCACACTTACACATAGTTCATCTCCTTCATGATTTCCTTCAATATGCACACTATGTAAATGTTGAGTCAACACATTACCATGGTCAATAATGTTCTAATTCATGAAACATTGATCACATTAACCATGCATGTGACTCATTAATCTCATTTCCTAAGAAACGGTGCAATTTTGGAACATATACCTTTACCCAATTGATCTGTTACAATAATTCACATTCTTTCATGCATCAGCAAATATTTTCCACGGATGCAAAAATGTATATATAAAAGGAATAATGCATAAAGAATTTCCAGAAAAAACATTAACCAATAAACCATTTATCTCCACATCATGCATATGAACAATCATCAACTTTTCACCTCAAATGTGTCACTCACCCAATATAGTTCATAATGTTCAAACAAGAGCTAGATCATGTAATTCCAAACAATAGAATCCACAATCACACCATCCAATAAAGAGAACACAAGCATGAACATGACCATTAAAAGTTATAACACTTTACAATTGGCATAAATCAAAACCTCAAGAATACCAATAAATATGAAAGCACTTCTCAACAACTCATGGATCTATCCAATCCTTATTGTAAATGAGGGAAATGGATTTATGAATGAGAGATTCAGATTTTTTCCGACATCCAATAATAAAGTACCTTCCAAACACACACACATGCAAAACAAAATAACTAATCTAAAATACTACACGCAAATGGATTTCTGACTCCATTGCACTCCTATTTGTCAAGATCTTATGCTCAATAATTAATTCTCTCATAAGCATGTGCACAAGAAGCTATGAAGAAAGGAGGATCTAAAATGAAGGCAAGCATACACAAAGATGTGAGAATGATCGAGAAAGAGCAACAATGCAAGAGAGATATCAAAATATGCAAGTAACAAATGCAAATAATGGATGATTAGAAAAGAGAGGGGATCAAGGTTTAAATAAATATCCTCAGGGGAATCTAGGTTGCAGGATGAATGTGAGATAAAATATGTAATATGGAGTTGTAAATGTGCTTGTCCCACATGTGGTAAGTGGATCTAACAGGTGGAGGTGGAAGGGAATAAATAAAGGATGAAGTGAATATGAGACAGATTTAGGAATTTATGCATTAAATGGAATAATAATAGAATGTATTTATTTAATGGGAATAATGGAGCAATATGGAGTGAAATATTATATTAAATGGATTAATAAGAATAATGGGGAAACATTAATATTATAGTATAATAAATAAAAGGAATATTATAATGAAAGATAGGATTACTTATATGATATTATAATATAATAGAGAAATATAAAATATTATAATATACTAAAAAATAGGAATGTTATAATGAAAGATAGGATTAATGGTATGATCTTTATAATATAATAGAGACATGAAATATTATAATATAGTAAATAATAGGAATGTTATAATGAAAGATGGGATTAATGGTATGATATTTATAATATAATGGAGAAATATAAAAATTATAGTATAATGAATAATAGGAATATTATAATGGGATGTAGGATTATTAAATAATGGATAAGATTATTAAATGGATCCACCTTATTAATGGAAAAAATGAGGTTGATGTAAGAGGACAATTTTTACATGTCTACACTTACAACCAAGCATATCATACTAGGAAATGACTATGCATCCACATATACTACCTAAAACATGCACATGCATACATTCAAGATGACTTAACAAGAACTTGCACATAGAAGCACACACCAACGAATTATTGTTTTTTTGCTTTGAAAGACTCGACACTCTACACTACTCAATTTGATCCACAATGAGTCAACTACTAGCTCAATCAACAAGCACTTACAAAAGGACGCACTTAGAAATATTCAGCTAGAGGGTCCTACCAACAAGAGTTACAACTTAACATAGTGAAATCAAGGCCCTAGTGTTGAACTCAAAGCTCTAATACCATAAATAAAGTCCTCCATGAAAATAAAAATAATAATTTATATAAAATGCACATAAATTAACTTAAATAGAACCAAATTGCTTAAAATGTCATAATAGAGACATGTTATTATATGTTGACAAAATGTTTGAGTACAAAAGCCCAGGGATTAGGCACTAAAAAACTACATAATTAAATCAATCCTAAGGGGTACACCTAACTTGTGACCTTTGCACAAGATCACCATGGATGATAACATCATATAAGTGTGTTACAAATAAACCATGAAGCACACGATTCTTCAAAATCCTTCGAATAAAGAATACTTGACCCTACACAAGGATGCTTGAAAATTTGAAACCAATAAGAGTGATGAAATATGGTGTAGCATGATATATCTACATTTAATTTATAATATAATAATATTATGATATAGCATAGACATAGAGAGAGAGAGAGAGAGTAAAAAATCAAATCACAAGTATTTATTAATGATCAATAAGATTGATCAAAGCATCTTTTTGGTTTGACTATCGACAGATAGATTAAAAGTAGAAACCTACCCGTATGTGTCACTCCATATGCAGCACCAATCTGACTTCAAATAAAATAAAAAAATCACTATATAAGAATACAATTATGCATAAAAATTTTACAAAAGAAAGCATAACATACAAAGCATTAGTCAATTCATAACTAGTCGATAATTTTTCAAGGATTTGATGGTTGATTCATTTAGATTGGCTCTAAAAGTGCATATATAATCAAAAAATCATAAGGCATTCATAAATGTTAACATATGGTGGAAACAATTGGCCAAGATCATATCACTTCTAATAACTTTAACTAATATAATAATTAAAATTCATAAATGTCAACATGTGATGGAAAATATTAGCCAACATTATATCACTTCATTTAATAACTTTAAGTAAGATAATCATCAAAAGGTTTTAATTTGATAATGAACCAATACTTTCTATCAATAAAATAAAAGAACCAAACTATTCATTTCCATATTTGTAGTACCCTCACTCTTAATTGGATCAAGGTAGATGTATCATTTCCTAATTATGGATTATTTTTCACTCTTAATTTGGTTCTAGAGACAATTTACATACGCAAAATATTTCACAAGGTCATAAATGATGCACACAGCTTAATTCATTTTTTACCAATTTGATTATAAGTCAACCAACATAAATCAGGTCACTATCAGCAAGACACATTCATACACCATAAAAAAGGTATTCCATAGGAATCTTCTTGGTCCACTAAGACAGAGTGGACCCCTATAAATACCCCCCCCCCCCCTAAAAAATGTCAATCAGACTCAGAATCCCCTTCCCCTATTTCCGCCCCCCACTCCACTAAAGGTGATCCTAAGGTCTCATAGAATGTTTCTCCCCCATATTCCCACAACCCCACCCCTAAATATGAATTAGTTGACTACCCTTACATTGTGTAAAAAGTGGATAAAGTGTGTATTATTTATACCTAGCATAATGTTATCATCAAATGACTTATTGCATAGCTTCATACGACCCAAAAAAAGATCAATAGACTGGAAGCTATTGCAAAGGCTGAGGATAAGGTTGGAGATTGGTCAGACAATTGTGGATAATCATGTTTGAGAATTTGTTGATGAACTTGCAATGAAATTAGATAATTGGGACACCATAGAGGATCAAGTTTGTGAATTGAAGGGTATGATTCCCTCAGAGGAGGAGAAATAAGAAATGTTGTTGGCTTTGACCGATGTTAAATCTAATTAGAATCAAGTGAATAAAAAGATTGAATAAATTATCACTTTCAATAAAAAGATGGTGGAAAAGAATCAGAGATCATTCAAAACCCTTTAGGAGGATCTCGAGTGCAGGAAAGAAAAAAGGAGAGGAGACTACTGTGTAGGCTTCTTCTTAGATTGTGAAAGAGGGCCCTTCTACTTTAGCCTTGGCTCAATGCCCGCTCAGGAAGGATATTTCTTGGAAATTTTGAAGGAGATAAATTAGTAATGGAAGGAGGTTAACACCTTGACCATCTATTTTTCTTTGTCTCTTTTAGTTATTTCTCTTTTTTTGTTTATGTTGTTGGTTCTTTAGGCAATTTTTTATTTGTTTTGTTTATCTAGATGACTGAACACTCCTTGTGAATTCCTTTTGAATTGTCTTTAGGATTGATGTTATAGGTTTGGGCCCTTTCCTGATTGACTTAATCAAAACAAGGTAGTCAACGAGACAAAAGGAATAATATGGTTCAAATTAAGACCATTGCCACTTTCATTATGCAAAAAAAAATTAAATGATAAGAATATAACTCTAGTCCTAACTTATATTATTTATATCATTCTTTAATACTTATCAAGTGCATCAAGATACAGTTTATTTATTTCTAGGACATTTATAACACAAGAATAATTTAATAGAACTCCTAAAATGAAAGTACTACTAGAAGCAACATTAAATCTAATAATTGAGGTATAAATCATGATAAGTTTCCTATTAGAGAAACAAAATTAGACACTGGATATTCTTATAAATTCTAAGAAAGTGACTTGTTGAGATAGATTTTGATCGTTTCGATAACAAGGAATTTTAATGTCAAGATGTAATACCTTGCAATCAAATTAATAGACATAGTAAAGCATATAGATTGAAAAAAATATCCAATTGTGATATTTCTATCAGGATTCAACTATGTAGTTATTAAGTCAAACTTGTTGACCCATGTTTCATGAGTTGTGGTTCACAAGAACCCATCTCTCCTGAGAGTGAATGGAACACTTAACACTCATTTTATCTAGGTGATTCTCACAGAGATGAAGCATTGGGCCTTCCCAGGAGGTCACCCACCCCACTACTACTCCAGCACAAGCGTACCTAACCATGGACTTTCCTCCAAGGTTAAGCCCACTTAGCTTGCAACCTCATTTTGAAAACCTTAAGAAAGCATTATTCCTTATGAACCATTCATTATAGGGAACCTTAAGCTCATCATTTGATAATTAGGAGATATTTTCCACAGCGAGTCAAATTGTGATATTGCTATTAGGATTCAACTATGTATTTTTTGAGTCAAACTCCATTCATTCTCATGGATTCAATGTTTAGGAAATCAAACCAAGTGTTTAGATCAACATTAGATAAGATATATTTTCCAGCAACACTCATATGAGAGACTAAATCATTCAATCATTATGATGTGTTCTTGTTTAATAGAATGACATTTAAAATAGTTAGTTCTCTTATTTTTGTATTCAACATAATATTTTAAAGAGAAATATTAAATGAATAAAAGTATCAACTTATCTCATCTAATAGTGATCTATTCAAAATAAAATAATAACATCTACATATTTTAAGTTCTACTCTATATTCAAAATATAATGAGTATATTTCCTCAAGAAATACAAGCATTGTATGCATGATATTAAGGAGGTGTTAAGAGGCTCATGCAAACTACATAAATACATTTGAAAAAATGATCGAGAAGAACTTAACATGTTCAACCTTAAAATTTACAATCTTCCAACCTTGAGAGTTTCTCATGTCCATATTATCCCATAAAATAGTTAAGATTTGGTGGTATACCTAAATCCATACTGAAAACATTCTATGTATACTAAATATATATTCCTATCAAACCATATTGGATATATAAGGTACTCAACATTTTAGATTTTTAAGATGGCACTATAACTTATTATGTGCTAACCATTTCTAAACAATATTCACAGTCGATATACATGAATCCAAACATAATCCACAACCATGCATTATTAATATACATTAAACATATCTGAACACCCTATGATCTTGGTGCATGATAAAGCTATAGATATTCTAATCTCTTCCCCATCATCTTATTCTCCTTTTTCAAACTAATTATATTTTCTTTAAGCTTGATTGTAAGTAATTAAACTATTATGATATTATTGCTCTCTCTCTCTCTCTCTCTCTCTCTCTCTCTCTCTCTCTCTCTCTCTCTCTCTCTCTCTATTGTGACTCTATATTGAGCCATCATCCTCTCCCATAATGTGTCCTATCTCATATGTTTGAAGCATTCTCTTCTTTTCTTCATGAAAAGAGACAACAATACAAAACAAAACACCTTGACTAATATGAATCCCCCTATTTGAATTGCAAATGTAAAATTTTAGCAAACCTGCAAATATTGAATCTAGCTAGAAAACAAAGAACAAACATGTAGGTGCATAAAGAAAATTTTTGGAATAGGTTTACAATACCTTCCTCAAAGAAAAAAGTGGAGGACAAGCTAGAATAAAACTAAAAAATAGAGATATTCCTTAATTAGCTTAAAAACTAAGAAACTTTGGCTTAATCCAAGTTACCAAAATTAAAATTGGCAATAAAAAATAAAGTTGTCATTTCCAAGAATAAAACTTGGAATAAAAACTAATAAAACATATAAAAAATTCCACTAACACCTCCCTTAAGTCTAACTACGTAAAGAAAAGAGGAAAGAGGGAAAACCTAGTGGGAACAAAAAAACCCCCTCAAAATGTAAACAAACTTTGCATGGTAGCTATTGTGTTGCAATACCCTTCACACTAAGAAGGCATTGCAGAAAGTGAAATGGAAGAGATGATGGATCCCTCCACAATCTATAGTCAATGGTAGATACTCGAAACTAGATGTAGAAGATGTTTCATGATCATTTGACAACATTCATCCCCTTGGAAATAAATTAAACCAAATATGTATGAATGAAGTCTCCTCAATCCTAAAAGGAATGTGTAGGAATAAAACTCAAGATGTATGATGTCTTTGAAAACTACTTTGTAGTCTCCACGTCCATGTTGAAAGTTATCATAATCAAATTAGGCACTGCTGAATATGACAATCTAGATTATCCTAGAAACTGATGTAGAACATGATCAAAAGACTCATGTATCTACTCAAAAGGAAAATATATCTCCTTGAAATGTTGGGTCAAAGTGTCCACACTCATATCAAATTGTGAGGAATGATAATGTAGAGAATGAAAAAGAGGATCACAATGTTCCCTTACAACAACTAAAGAAGAATCACTATCATTAAAGAGAAGATGTGTGCAATCAATAGTGTCATATAGATCCTAAATGATAGATTCAACAAATAAAAAAGAGATGCCTGGTAGAAATTGATCCTAATAAACTAAATTTAGAAGACATAAATGATCCTAATATAAAGAAACATTGGAATATTTCAATGAAGCAATTTTGAACTCTAAAGAAACAAAAGGCGTATATGGGTTCTTAATAAATAGGTCATCTGAAAACCATGTGTCCACACAAGATGGGCCAACAAAAATCTTAGTATCATCCATAATTGTCTGGTCATCCAAGGAAACATCACTTTCAGATGAAGATTCAATATCTTCATGCAATTGTTGGATGATGCTCCAAGAAATGAAATGACACTCAGTGTGCTCTATGTGATGTAGAGTATCCTCAAAAATAGTAATGCATATTAGTTCATAGAACATATCGTTACTATTGAACATGCACTCTTTTTTCATAGTTTCTTGGCTTTAGGAACATGTCCAAGGAGATAGAGTAGTAGATCTTGCTCAAGGAAGTGATTCTTTATCCCTTCTTTCTAGGACAAATAGTTCTTTGAGGTTAGCTTGACAATAGAATGATGAAAATGATTGTCAGACATGATTAACCCCTTATAAATAGAATTTTATCTCAGAACATGAATCTACAAAAGACATTAATAGAAAACCCAAAAGACAAATTTCATTTTTTAAATGCTCTAAATTTCTGGAATGCATGCAAAAGAAATTTTATTCTCCTTTCTAACAATCGTGTGCTCTGATACCATGTAAATTTTAGCTAACCTGCAAAAATTGAATCTAGCTAGAAAATAAAGAACAAACACGCAGGTGCATAAAGAAAAAATTCAGAACAAGAATGAGATTAAAATAAAATGTTTCATAAATTAAAAATCAATAGGTTTACAATATATAAGCTTCCTCAAAGAAAAAAGTGGAGAAAAAACTGGAATAAAACAAATAAATAAGATATTATTTAATTAGCTTAAAAACTGAGCAACTTTAGCTTTATCCATGTCACTAGAATTAAAACTAGCAATAAAAAAAAAATTTCCATTTCCAAGAATGAAACTTGGAATAAAAACTAATAAAGCATAGAATTTTCCACTAATAGAAAAGATGGATGATCGATGTTGATGATTATACCGATGAAGATATGTTTTTATTCTTCTCTCATAGCGTCATAATATCTTCTTCTTCCATAACTGATCACTCAGTGTTCATTCTTTTTATTTACAACTTGAGTTATTCTAATCATGGTTGAAAGAGTGGTAACATAATCTACGTCTCATTTGTAACATAATTAGATGTCTCCTGCAAGGAGTACGAAGTAGTATCGTATTATTATAAATCATTTGTAGACCCATACTAGACCATCTTGTATCATCGACTATAAAATAATCTTTCTTTATTTCTTTAGAAAGAATATTTTCATTTACTAAGTTAGGTCTCCTACTACTAGAAATTGAAAATATTATTAAAATAGTTAATAATTAGCAAAGATATTTAACAAAAAAAATGCAATCTAAATTACATTTAAATGAGACATTTAATAAAGTAAAGCTAATATACTTTTTACCTTAGTCTTTATCTCAAAATAGTTTTTTAATAATTTAACATTAACTATAAAATAAAACAAATCATACTATAATTAAAATAGTAAGAGGAATTTGGGTTATGGAAAGTTTGGTGAGTCTTGTAGAGCACTTGTCGAATCCTAAAACTATGCTCTTGAGGATAATTTCATAACCTTCAACACAATTGGAAGCAAGTTCCAAGACTATGAGACATAAATACTGAAGCATTTTAGTATGTGCCAACAATGCACCAAGCCCTACAAAATGTATGGAAAGCTTGGAGTTGCATGCCCAAACCCATACCTAACGAAGTCATGGCATGCATGCTTTGTGTTTGGAGTGGTGGGCTAGGTTTCTATGAAAATTATCCAAAACAATAGCAAAATAAAGGACAAGTGCCAATTATCCATTGCATGCATCGTCCCCTTCACTATAAATGGAATCCCTTCCCCTTTCTTGATCTTTTACTCATGTTTTATTTATCATGTATTTGTTCAATGGTGTGTTCTCTAATGTAGTTTTTGATACAAATGGTGTTTCTTGCTTTTTGTTTAAGATGTTGTTCCTTTCGAGCATAGCTATATGACTGAATACTAGTATCTTCAAACAAATTAGTTTTTTAGATACCTCGACAAAATAATTCCAAAAAAAATTCAAATGCCTTGACATCAAATGTCAAGGTCAAATCTAAGCTTTGAAATAGAGCACCTTCTAAGTATCTTAAAAGTTTCTCTCTTCACTTGCACATGCGAGTAGTGACAATAGAGCAATATTTTTATAACCTTCACAAGAACAAGCATAGCTCAAGGACTTTTAATCTTGGTGATTCTTATGGAGTGCTCACAAGTCTTGAAACTGTGCTCTTGAGGATAGCCTCGTTATGGTCAACTCAATGGGAGAGGAGTTCTAAGAATTGGAGAGATAAATAGTGAAGCATATCAATATCTGTCAACAATGCACCAAGCCCTAAAAAATGTGTGGAAATCCTGGACTTGTATGCCCAACCCTATACCTAAGGAAGTGATGCATTCATGCCTTGTGTTTGGACTGGTAAAAATTAACAAGTTTAAGGACATGCCCATCATCCATTGGGTGTGGTTCTCTAATGTAGTTGACAATATAAATGTTTCTCATATTTTGTTGAGGACACCATTCATTTCAAGCATAGATCTATGGCTAAATACTAGGACCTTCAAATTATTAGTTCTTTCTCATGCCATATCCACTAACAAATTATCAACAAAAAAATTTCCAAGTCATTTTACTTAATTATCAAATGTGAAGATCAAACATAGGCTCTGAAATAGAACATCAAAAGCATCTTAAAAGATTCCTTCTTCACTAGTAGAAGCAATTACTAACACTAGATAAACCTTTTTATAACCTTCACAAGCACAAGCATAGCTCAAGGACTTGTAAGCTTGGCAAGCCTTATGGAGTACTCACAGGTCTTGAAACTATGCTCTTGAGGATAGCTTTATTACGGTCAACTCAATGGGAGAGGAGTTCTAAGACTTGGAGAGATAAATAGTGAAGCATATCAATATGTGTCAACAATGCACCAAGCCCTAAAAAATGTGTGTAAATCTTAGACTTGTATGTTGGAATTATATTGGAATGATATACTGAGAGAGGAGGGGTGAATCAATACCTCTAAAACTTTTCTTGGTTAGCCCATCAACCCTTAATCATCAGTTTGTAAATTATCTTATCTAACTGTTCATCTTTCTTTATGTATATGCAATCATATCATAAGTTCTTTAACATGTAATCATTAAAGAAACATTCATGAAAATAGATAACACATGACACAAGATATGATATCGCAGAAAACTCCTGTTAGGAAGTAAAAACTGCGGTGGGGATTGTTACCCACAATACTTCACTATCTTCAGATAAGAAGGGGTTGGTTAAGGCTTACAATTGGTCACTTCTAATGACCTACCCTGTTAGGAGTATTACAGTGGAGACATGTTAAGATCTACTTTGTTTGAAGGTTTAGCAACACTGTTAAGTGTGCACTCTGTTAAGAGATTTGTAAAGAATAGTTAAGTCCACCTTCTACAAAAGGATTTTAGATGTGATGCACTTGTTAGAATGCAACTACATAAGTCTTTGATTTGATGATGTATGCAATCTCCAATTTCTGATAACAGATCCAATAAAAATTCCTATATATGAGTAATCATCTTTCCATGATTGAATAATACCTTTGTCTGCTCATCGATAGCCTTTGTGTGTTCTTGACAACTGATATGATTTGTTTATGTACTTTGCATGAATTCTACCTTCTTCTCCTTAGATGCTCTTTGTGGCTATCAACAATAATGAATTCATAACTCACAATTGATTGAACATCTATTTATAGTAGATTTTAGCTCAATTCTTGATTCCCGCTTCGCAAGTTAACTCTAGATCCAAGGTTTACAACTTGACCTTGATCTTTAGTTAGATATGTTTTTTGATCCATTAGGATGCTTTAAAACATTTACATAAATCTTGCTTGACCCTCAAGTTATGATTTAAAACACATTAAAACTCTATAAATAGAATTACAATGCTTTATCTGACGTGTAAATCTCAGATACACTATTTGCGGGTTCTCTAACTGACTGTCGATTTTGAAAATCGGTTTTCTTTTCCGTCGATGTTCCTTTCTTGAACTGGTCATCAGGTATGTCTTTTCTGCTCCGTCGGTTTTGTTCTCAAAAACTGTATCGTCGGTGATGATCTCCATGTTATGTTATTGATCCGTCGGTGATGTCCTGTTCACTTCGTCGGTGCAACACTTGTCAGTGTTCGTCGGTCAATTCCATACTTAGAATTTTCTTGTGACCTTTTGTTCTATTGGGTATGCTCGTTGTCTGCCGATAATGCTTGTAGTCCACCGGTAGTGCTTGTACCGATGATCTTTGTCAATGTTTTTCACTAAGTGTACTAATGGAAAAATTAATGTCATCAATCTCCCCCTTTGACATTAGTATCAAAAACATGATATGTGCAACATACTGAATGTATTAGTATGTACACCTATGTATACTCCTTCCTTAGTCATTTGAATGACTCCCCCTATGTATATGTCGGTAAGTGTAAGTATATATACATATCCTTATGTACTGATATATACATATCCTTATGTAGTGATCTTTTCCCTTATTTTGATATATTGTACATAGCTATCTTTACATATATGTTCCTCATGTACATACAATATACATTTCCTTTCTATTCCTCCTTTTTTGATAATAAAGGCAAAGGTACTTACATCTTGTCAAAAAGGTGGGAAATGTGAGGACTTGATCTCCTCCATCATCTTTTCCCATCTATCCTTTAGCATTTCTAGAGCCATGTGCTCAAGTGATATCCTTACATGTATATCATAGATGTTGTCTACTACAGACGTCTCTGGGGTTGCAATAAGGTTTCTTGCATCAGAAATATGTTGTTGTAGAATAGTAAGATTAGGCAGAATGTGTGCCTGTAGTTTTGTAATCTCACCTCTTAGTTGTGTTTCAGCATCACATATTTCTCGCCTTATCCTGTTAGCCTCAATGACCTTGTCATGATGCGCCTTGATACTATCTGCATTTGAGCTTAGGCTTTGTGCACTTGTTGTGACATTAGAATCTATCTCTACTAATTTTTCACTATTTTCTTTTGTAAACTTTTCAAGTGTGCACATCTTTTGAACTAAGGTAATTGCTTCAGCAATCATTGGCTCTAATTGATCAGTTAGTTCAGAGAGATTTACCTTATTCAGTGCCACTTCTTGGCTGATTTTATCAATTAACTTGTATTGATACTTCTTTCCTTCTTGTTCTTCCATAGCTTGTTCTGCATCTATATTCTGGTCTGTGATTGTGTCGGTAAGAACAGCTATTTGTTCCTTAACTGTAGCATTATCTTCAAGTTTTACCTCAGGAACAAGTTGTTAGAGAATGTCTCTTGCCTTTTCAAGTACCATTGTTTCCTTGTGTTCCTGTATCATTTTCTTTTGAATGGCTTTCCTTTGACATAGCACTCCAAACTCTTGAAGTTTATCACTATCCAAAGTGGTAATATCCCAGTTTGGAACTTCTATTACTTCATCCAGTGTAACAGCCAAAATGTCTTTCTTCAATGTTTTCTTCTTCTTCTTTGGTTGGGTGGCAAATTGATGTACTACCATTTGTAAAGCTTGAGATTGGGTTGACTTGGTAGGTGAGGGTCGAGAAGATGAAGCATCCTTTTGTATCTATTTTGAGTCCACCGGCTGGTTTGGTGAAGACGTCTCCTCATTTTCCTTAGGTGTATCAACATATATATCTTCTTTAAGTTTTATTCCTTCATCCTGCTTGACTCCTTCACTTTTATCTTTTTCTTCACCCTTTCTCAGTGTATCCTTTGTTTTGTTATCAACTTCTATGTTTTGTTCTTTTGACACTTCTTGTTGATTGTCGGTTGCATCTTTCATTTCTGTATCTGTATCCTTTTGAGTGTTGGATACATCTTTGTTTTCATCAGTACCCATATCCTTGGGTATATCATCATCCTTTTTAGATTATTTATCTTGACTTGATTGGATATCAATAGCATCTATTAATATATTCATGTTTGTCGGTGTATTGACTATTGCAGTGTCAATAGTTGTATCCTGTCTGACGGTATTGCCCTTTGTAATATTTATGTCTTCATCCTTTTGTACTTCTACTGCAAGGTCTTGTCTTGTAGTGGTATTGACAATGTTGTCTAACCATGATTCATCATTTATGTCATCATCTAAGTTACCTTTTATCGTTAACTCTACTTTGGTAACTTCTTCATCCTCTAAACTGATGTGAATTAGACTTGCTGGTACCTAATTTTCCTCACGTCTTTAGTTCATTCTTCATCTATAATATCAACCTGTTTCTGGCCGGTTATTTGAACTTCTTCACTATCTAACTCAGCTATTGAGTTATTTCTCTGATTGACAGTTTCCTTCTCATAACTACTTTCCTCAGCAGGATTGAGTATCTTGCTCCATTTATCATGGGTTTCTTGTTCTAGCTCTATAATCTTTTCTTCAAGAAACTTATAAGCTCTCATTTTGGGTGAGAAACTTTTTGCATATCTCTCCATGATTTCATTGATTTCTTCTCTTTTTGATTCAAGAGGCATAAGAAAAACAAGTACTCTTTCTCTTATCCTCTTCTCCTCATGGAGTGCAAATGTGAACCTAGAAGATATTCTAATTAACAATTCTTGTGGTACATCACATGTAGTTAATTGTAGTGAGACATAATAGTGTCTTCACATTTTAGCTATAAGTGAATCTTCAATCTTATTCTGTTCTACAAAATCCCATCTCAACCATTTCCTAATCTTAGGATGTCCAATAGATGATGCTTCAGAAATGTACTTACATATTTCATCAATGTTTTTAGTAGTTGATGTTGCCTTTGTGGTTTCCTTTGCTTGTTTGATTGCAGTGTCAGGCTCATCCATAGCTAAGTCCTCTAAGTCCTCATTTGTCTGAACAAATTTCCTCCTTTCGATAGGTTGCCTAGCTGGTTGTTTTTCCTTTGATGTGTCAGGTTTCCTTTTATACACCTTTCCTTTTACCATGGGAGAAGGAGTTGCATCCTTTGTTGTTTGACTCCTTGTTCTTGACTTCTTAGGTGGCGGAGGAGGTGGTGAATCAGACTTTTCTTCCTCTGATTCATTTTGCTCTGTTGTATCATCAATGGGTAGCTGGTCCTTGGTGAGTTCCTCCTTACCCTCTTGTTCCTCTTCACCTTCCTTTTCTTCTTCTTCTTCAGAAGATATATTCAAGTTCTTTTTCAAATTCTTCACCATTCTTTTTTACTGTTTTACAGCCTTCTTGACAACAAGATTTGTTTTAATATTTTGTTTGGCCTCTTCATAGGTGCCAAATCTTAGTTGCTTGTTGTCCACTAGTTCATTTAGTAGTGCCTCAATGCACTCATTGGCTAGTCCTGCTTTGATTTCATATTCTAACTTTGAATGCCATGATTTCCTAGGTACTATTGCTTGGATGTATGTGAAATCAATATATACCATGAAAGATATGTTCTCTTTGTGTTCCTCTATCAGATTTTTAGGAATTCTTGTCCTGGCTTGCAGCATTTCCTTAATGGTTTTGAAATACTCATGCATAACATTATCAAAAAAATTTCCTAATGATTCTATGAATTCACCTATCTGAATGGTTATGGGTCTGCTTGTGTCCCATACAACTTTTCCTATTGAAGGAAAGTATTCTTCAAAGTAAAAGAATATGCACATTATGAGGGAACCAAACTTACAAGTGTTTGTCCTTGAAGATCTTATTGTGCACATGTTCTTCTCCAGTTGATGTAACAGGATCTCTGCAAGATCCATCTTCTTTCCCTGTTTGATGATCTTGTATGTTGTGCTCATAGCAGTACTTGATATGTTGTTCATTCTGCTTGCTTGGAATATTTTATATCCAATAACACATGCTCCAAACTTCAACTCTACGTCGGTAATGGTGTTGACCTTTAGTGCTCTCTTATCTGATTTAGCACCAGTCAGTTTTTCCACTTCTACCAAAGATGGGTGCTTGTGAGCTTGTGGTTTATCGGTTGTAGGATAACCAGTAACCGCATGAATAACATCCTTAGTTATTGGTTTTGGCTTATTAAGCCACAAAGTCTTGTTGTGAACTCTACTAAGAACAATCTTTATCCATTATGTTTTGAATACTTTGGGAAAATGCAGTGCATTCGTGAGTCCCTTTACTTCAAAATGTGTGTGCTCTTCTTTGAGCTTTCCAACGTCATCACATAGTGCCCTATAGGCATTATCTATGTCTATATCTCCTATTTCAGAGATCTTGCAGTGAATATAGGACCTTACGTCCTCTACCAGTAAAACCCTAGGTGGGATTCTGGAGAACGCTCTGAAATTTTCAGCTTGTGAAGCTATTTCAGGGTGTAGCTTGTATTTGGGTTCAGCACACGAGCCTCTGCTGACAAGCTTGAAGGATTTTTTCTTATCTTCCTTAATTTTCTCAACTCTAGAAGTTGATGCCATTGTATTTGCAAAAATTTAGGGCTTTTCGTAAATAAAACAGTGTGATCGGTGAATGTGATTACTTACAGATTCTCTGTGATTGCCTGTGAATGTGAGTGCTTCGTGTCAAATTGATTCCTGCTGGGTCGCTCTCCAAATTTCTCTGAAATCTCTCTACTCTGCTCGAAAATTGCGGGTGCAAAAATGAGTTTACCCATCGGGATTTTATAACTTTTTATGCCCTAAGTTGTCATTAATGCTTACCAACTTGTCGGTATATAAAGACTGAGTTCGTTGGTAGAGACATTCATAACATCTTCGGTGTCTGTGCAAACCGTTGGGGTAGCTAGTAGCTCTGGTGACTTCACTGATGATTGTCGGTAAATTTGTGAAGATAGATTTTGTTAACTCAAGTTCACCGATGTCCATCGGTTTACACTTAGTTTGTGTAATGACCAATACATTCCGATAAGTAGTGATAACTTTTCTGTGTGTGTTCACCGATGCAAATTGTGCCCAATAACCGATGGTTGCTTTTCAATAGTTTAGCAAATAACAATATATTGCATCTTTATTCATGCTAATATTACAATATGAACTATGTGTAATGGAACCGATGTATAATGTAACTTGTCATAATGTAGTTCCATACTTACTTATGCAATCTAGTTGGATGTAGTGATGTCACTGGATCCATTGGATGGGGTGTCACCATTTGCATTGCTTGTTCCAGCACATTCAGTGTTTGTGGATTTTACCCACATCTTGTTTCTTATTCTCTTGATGTCATCAATGGTATTTCCATTAGGATGTGTACTTGTGTCTGTCAGTCGGTGTTTGCAATCTTTTATCACATGTCCAACCTTATGACAATGCAAACATGCCATACCTGGATTGGTCCAACCTCTTGACCTTCTGGTCCACTTTCTCATATAGTTGGCAGCAATATGACTGTACCTTCCACATGTTGTATAGTTTACCCATGTGTTATAGTCCCAAACATATGAGTTACCCACTCTTGTTGGTTTGTGGCTATTATCAGTTTCTTTTGGTGTCCAGGCCTTGTTGTTCTTTTTCTAGCTCTCTTCATGTGTATGCCCATTCATCTTGTACGTAGGACAGTACTTGTCCATGTAGGTTTTCTTCATGTAGGTTTGTCACTTTGGATATGCATTCATATGCCTTGTATCCTTTCTTTTGACATTTATAACAATTACCAATGAAAGTAGATTGTGCTTGAGAAATACCTTTCATTTTGCTTTTGCAAATGTTTGAGGTGTGGCCTGGTTTTCCATAGTGATTGCATGACAGTTTCTTGGATTTTGGGGCTGTGAAAACATTCCTTTGATTTGGTTGATTAGAAGATTCACCATTCTCGTTGTATCCTAATCCTGTGTAGTTGTTGACTCTTCTCTGTCCATCAAGAAAATCATGCATCCTTTTGTTGCTTTCTTGAGCCTTTTTGATCAATTCGTTGTGTTGATTCTGAATTTTGATTTCATGCTTTAATTTTTCATTCTCTTCTCTTAGTTCACCAATGATCTATATTCTTTCAATGAGTTTTGTGTTTAATCTATTTGCTTCTTGACTCATAAGAATAATCTGGTTGGTAACCTCATGGTGATGCTTAGTAAGTCTTTGAATCTCTGATTCTTTCTCTTGTAGCTTCTCTGTTATTTTCCTCCTATCATCAATGGCTAGTGTTCT
>MU225575.1:1653064-1669041 GCA_018584345.1 Thuja plicata | reverse complement strand
GGGATTGTTACCCACAAGACTTCACTATCTGCAGATAAGAAGGGGCCGGTTAAGGCTTACAATTGGTCACTTCTAATGACCTACCCTATTAGGAGTATTACAGTGGAGACCTGTTAAGATCTACTTCGTTTGAAGTTTTAGCAACACTGTTAAGTGTGCACTCTGTTAAGAGATTTGTAAAGAATGGTTAAGTCCACCTTCTACAAAAGGACTTTAGATGTGATGCACTTGTTAGAATGCAACTACATAAGTCTTTAATCTGATGATGTATGCAATCTCCAATTGTTGATAACATATCCAATAAAACTTCATATGTATGAGTAATCATCTTTCCATGATTGAATAATACATTTGTCTGCTCGTCGGTAGCCTCTGTGTGTTCTTGACAACTGATATGATTTGTTTCTGTACTTTGCATGAATTCTTCCTTCTACTCCTTAGATGCTCTTCATGGCTATCAACAATAATGAATTCATAACTCACAATTGATTGAACATCTATTTATAGTAGATTTTAGCTCAATTCTTGATTCACGCTTCGCAAGTTAACTCTAGATCCAAGGTTTACAACTTGACCTTGATCTTTAGTTGGATATGTTTTTTGATCCGTTAGGATGCTTTAAAACATTTACATAAAGCTTGCTTGACCCTCAAGTTATGATTTAAAACACATTAAAACTCTATAAATAGAATTACAATGTTTTACCTGACGTGTAAATCTCAGATCCACTATTTGCGGGTTCTCTAACTCACTGTCGGTTCTAACGGTCAGTTTTCTTTGTCATCGGTGTTCCTTTCTTGAACTAGTCGTTGGGTATGCCTTTTCTGCTCCGTTGGTTTTGTTCTCAAAAACTGTATCGTCGGTGATGATCTCCATGTTATGTTATTGACACATCGGTGATGTCATGTTCACTTCGTCGGTGCAACAATTGTCAGTGTTCGTTGGTCAATTCCATACTTAGCATTTTCTCGTAACCTTTTGTTTTGTCGGGTATGCTCGTTGTTTGCCGGTAATGCTTGTAGTCCACCGGTAGTGCTTGTACCGATGATCTCTGTCAATATTTTTCTCTAAGTGTACTAATGGCAAAATTAATGTCATCATTGTATGCCCAATCCTATACCTAAGGAAGTGATGCATTCATGCCTTGTGTTTGGACTTGTAAAAAATAACAAATTTAAGGACATGCCCATCATCCATTGGGTGTGGTTCTCTAATGCAGTTGTCAATATAAATGTTTCTCATATTTGTTTGAGGACGCCATTCCTTTCAAGCATATCTCTATGGCTAAATACTAGGACCTTCAAATAATTATTTTTTTCTCATGCCATAGCCACTAACAAATTATCAACAAAACAATTTCCAAGTCATTTTACTTAATTATCAAATGCGAAGATCAAACATAGGCTCTGAAATAGAGCATCAAAAGCATCTTAAAAGTTTCCTTCTTCACTAGCAGAAGCAAGTAGTAACACTAGAGCAACCTTTTTACAACCTCTTAAATGTTATAGTGTCTTGGAGTGGTAAGTGGTAGTTGTGGAGAAATCTTGTTGTCATGAAGACCCAAATAAGACTTTTGAAGGTCCTTTGAAAGATAGGAAGCTCTCGCTAATCAAGTATGTTAATGGTTACCACCACAAATACAAAGGTGATGTTGGTATCAAGAACTTGAGCATTCAAATAGAGAGGATGTTGAGGCTCACCTAGAGAATCTACTTGACTCCCAAAATTGAGAAATTTGAGAAATAGACACCTAAATAGTGAGGACCTTAATGGTTTCCTCATTTTGATGTACTCTTGTTTAATTCCTATACGTGGAACTTCATTAAAAAGTGTACAAATATAATTTCAAAACAAACTAAAGTTAGATGGTTTAAAAGATATTTTTTTAGAATACTTAGCAAAGTTTTATAATTAGTCGATAAGCTTTATATTGTGGACTTTACTTTCCACAATCTACTTCTAAACTTATCTCACGTTTCTAAACCACCTTAGTTGTTAAACAAATTTCAAAGCCCCCAGTTAGTTGTTAAACCATTTTCAAATCCACTTTCCAGTGTTGGAAAGTCTCTCAAACAAATTTTAGCAATCAAAAACTATTTTCAATATTGCCAGTAAACTTGTAATGATTTCGCATTGCTTTTAAGAATTTTAAAAGATATATATTTAAATATTATTAATAAGAAAAAGAATTTGCATAAATAAAAAAATCTATATTTTATTATTATCTTCTTTCATTATGTTAATGTTTGTAGCTTCAGTCGTATGATCATTAGAATACATATAATAAATGTTGATTAATAATAATATATTATATATGTTATATTATTATTAATCATATGAAATTTAATATTCAAATATTAAATTATTATATTATTCTTAATTAATAATTGATTGATGAAACATTATAAGATTGATTAAATTATAATTAATGGGAAGAGGCATGTCCTTTCTTATAAATAATAATGAATAGACATGTCCCATGAAGGGACATGTCTCTCCTAGCCTCATTCCCAATATAAATGAAAGAGAGATTGTTGCATTTGGAAAACACATACAAAATAGAATGCTATTACATTTGTAGCTATCCTAAAATTTAACATGGTATCAGAGCCAGACTGCAAATGTAAGAGAGTAGTTTGTTGATGGTGAATGTGTGATTGTCTCAGAAAATAGAGTCTCAATAAAAGGACCATATCTCACAAATCCACTGTTGGATTTTTCTAAATTTCGGATATGTTAGTGAAAAACTAATTTTCGAGAATCTCACCGAAGCGATTGGAAATAAAGTGTGGGGTTCACAATTTATGACGGATGTGTACGGGTCTATGTGAAATTCTTGAAAGTGGCTTTCATTAAAGAGATATATTAATTTGTTATGATCGTGGTCAAGCATTAACAAAGAACCACGAATTCAAGGAAGGGTGTCTCTTTCTAGAAAGAAAGCATCAATTATAGAGTGTCACCTCTCTTGGAGAAATCAAGTCATTTCATAAGAAGACATGAGAATTGTTCAACGATATAAGAGTGAGAATTGTACATTGTGGGGGGGGAACATAACCAATTTTACATTTCCAATTGAACTATTCTTAGTGAGGAGATAATTCAAAGGGGTGATGTCTCTCAAATAATTTGAGAAGGTGTTCTATGATTTGATGTATATGGACCTTCACTGAAGCAACTTGTGTCAAGGATGTTGATGCGCAGATAAGTATTTATTATCCTTGAATATTACATTTATCTACTCATTGTAGTATCTCTCTTATTTGTATTTCTATACGTACTATAAAATCTATTTGTCTTGATCTTTTCTTAGGATGCTCTTGCAGGAAAAGGAGAATTGACGTCATATTCAAATGGAGTCTCATGCTCCATCAAAAGCATCATTAATGAGGAGATCAGATGATTGATATTCAGAGGGAGTTCGAAAGTCCATATGTGTGACTATATGATTTTAATGGGCCTGCCTCCTATGTACATCACAAGGAAGTGACGACTTCCAAATGATTATCACTTATATTTGCAGAAGTTGTTGGAAGGTGACAACCTTACAATAACTTAAATTATGATATATATTATTTATAATGTTGAAACAAATCATGATGAATTAAAGCAACAACTAAGTGTTAGATGTCATTAAATTGATGGTCTATGAGTTGTTTGCATAAATATATCTTGTAAAACAACAACTAAGTGTCAGATGTCATTAAATTGATGGTCTATGAGTTGTTTGTATAAATATATCTTGTAAAGCAACAACTAAGTGTTAGATGTCATTAAATTGACTGTCTATGAGTTGCTTGTATAGATACATCTTGTAAAGCAACAACTAAGTGTTAGATGTCATTAAATTGACGGTCTATAAGTTGTTTGAATAGATATATCTTGTAAATCAACAACTAAGTGTTAGATGTCATTGACGGTCTATGAGTTGTTTGTAATAGATATATGATAGGTATTTGGTGAATATCATGTGTTGATGTTCTGCAGGCCAATACCTTATTGAGTACTTGGTGAATATCATATGTTGATGTTCTGATAGGCCAATACTCAAAGTATTTGGTGAATGTCATGTGTTGACATTCTGATAGGCCAATACTCGAGATATCAAATGTGATATCGAATGATGTAAATCTTCTATTGTGATAGACATCTTATGATGGTTGAAACAGATCATAATAGATAGAGATTGTGGATAGAATCATCGATGGAGGCAATCCACATCTTGAGACTATGTAATCATCATGAGGATGATGCTTTTATTGCTTACATCAAATGATTGATGTTGTCAAGTGTCATATAAGTGTTGACATTGGATTGATTTATCCTCCCTAGCTAAGAGGGAGTGTTGATGTTTTGTATAGCTATGGTGAGGGTCATAAGTGCTAACATAAGAGACCATTACACATTTTGTTTGATCATCCTCCCTAGCTAAGAGTGAGTGTTAATGTTTGTAGCTTCAGTCGTATGATCATTAGATTATATATAATAAATGTTGATTAATAATAGTATATTATATATGTTATATTATTATTAATCATATGAAATCTAATATTCAAATATTAAATTATTATAGTATTCTTAATTAATAATTGATTGATGAAACATTATAAGATTGATTAAATTATAATTAATGGGAAGAGGCATGTCCTTTCTTATAAATAATAATGAATAGACATGTCTCATGAAGGGACATGTCTCTCCTAGCCTCATTCCCAATATAAATGAAAGAGAGATTGTTGCATTTGGAAAACACATACAAAATAGAATGCTATTACATTTGCAGCTATCCTAAAATTTAACACATTAAAAATATCTTTATATTTTATCTTCTTTTATTAGGATATTCAACCTTTTTTATTTTTCAAAAAAGAAAAAATATTAAAAAAGAAGAATTAGCTTTATTATAATTATTCTTCTTTTTGAAGGATTATTTTTCATTAAGATTAAAATTTATTTTATTATTTTTATGTTTTAATGAAATTATAAATAATAATAAAAGCTATTAGAATTAATTTATTTATAGATTATTTTATTAATATTTTAATTGTTATAGCATAATTATATTTTTATATAAAAATCTATCTATTTATTTCTAAAGAGACAGAAAAGGCAACAAAGTCATACTTTATGATGAATTTGTCAAGTATGACCCTCATCAAGCGATCCTCGATTCATAATACATTATAAAAACCTAACACTTGATCCCGAAATTATCTCTTCACAAATCTTGTCATCAATCACCAACAACTTCATCAAAATTTATATATAGAATCAGAACATATATAAATTTATATTACATTATACAATTAACTATGTAATATAAAATAGATTTAAAATCTACCTATAATTTTCTATTGACTTGTCCCTTGAACCTCCTCTAAGTACAAGTGCTTGTAGTAGAGTGGCTCATAGGCTTTCAAGAGTGATTACCCTTGTATCAACTTCTTATATGTCACGAACTCATCCAAGGTCATCTTTCCCCTATTTGGAAGGATGAAAGACTTGCTCCTCGAAATTCTAATTAACGATCTTCTTAAAAGGAGCAACAAGAAGATATCCTCTAACAAACTTTGACGACAACACCATAAGACCAAATACACTCCTTTCTCCCATATGACCCATCGAATGCATCTGACTTGCCTAGTTCCAAAATATAATTTAAATTTAACTCCTTGAAGTGTGTTCGTTTAGATTTTTGCACATAATTGCAATCTAAGACACTGCTGTAAAAGGAAATTTCTAGGTCCAGTGGTAAAATATCGAAATTGTTGGAATACCTCTTCTCAAAATCTGAATATTCTCAAAAGATTTGACACTAGGTTTTCAATAACATAAACTATTATTGGACTGCTTATAAGGCTATTTATTAATTCCTCCTTTTACAACCTAAACTTATCAAGTATTCCCATAATAAACCACCATGCAAAAAATTGCCTCTAATAGATGAAAACCTATCACTAGATAGCAACACACAAGTTTTCCTGGGCAATGAACAAATATGAGAGAGTTGTTAGCAAGATTGAAGTGGCTATCTTGGAACGGGTTTCATCTCCAACAATACTCCATACGGTAACTTTCAAGGAAAGATCTAAAATGCTGCCATTAAACTAGGCCAAGGTCAAGCTAATGGGAGGAGAAAGTGGACAAGCAGTACCACAGGCCCCTTCAAATAGGAAAATTTATCATGGACCAAGATGAACCAGGTATCATTAGGGACTGCACAGGGCATCTTTTTATAGCCTCATAATTGATTCGTCACAAAACAAATAACAAAGCTAAGGTGGTGCCTGGCCAAAGCTCTTTAAAAGTTGCAACAACTTCAACTCATTTCTATAATGGTTGATGGGAATTCTAAATCAAGACAAATAGATAAATGGGCATTGCTTGACCTTGAAGCTGAACAAAATATTTCGAGTGTTTGAAGTTTTAGGTTAGACTTAGAACTTTAAACTAATTAGTTTTCTGCACATACTGGGAAGCAAACAAGCTTGATTCACTTGCCAATGTGGGCACCAACAAAGACATCTTGCTTAAGATAGTGGTTCAGATGCTGATGAGTGAGTTGGACTTCCCTCTTCACTATGCCCAAGGCATCAGGACTAAAACAAGCTTGGCAATGCTTCAAAAAAATTAATAGTCATGGAACATAGTCAGGTCTTCGTACCACAAGAACAAGAATTATCTGATGGTTATTGAAGACCGTCTCTACTAGTGTGGTATGTTATTAATTGTTCACATCTGCAGGAACTGTGATACGAGAGTGTTCTGATTGGTAAAATAAATTATTTATATCTGAGGTTGGCTACAGAGTCGTCAGGCTGAATGGGATGGTCTATGGGGTACATCAATGGTGCAATTATGAGCTTGCCAATTGCTGAAATAGATACAAGAATTTTGTGTTCTAAGGATCTGCCACATCTTACTTTGCATTCCAAGCTTCAGCCCTTATCTGGCAGTTCCAAGCATATAACCATTTGCTCTTGTTACCTAGATTTCCTCAAATCTAATGCACGCCAGAAGATTCACGGCAATGATGAGACTGACCACAGCCTACTCGCTCCTTTTTCCTGGCCTCAAATTTGTGTTATCACTTACTTTGATTTACATCAATGGTGCAAGTATCAGCTCGCCAATTGCTGACATAGATACAAGAATTCTGAGCTCTAAGGACCTGCCGTGTCTTACTTTGCATTCCAAGCTTCAGTCCTTATCTGGCAGTTCAAAGCATATAATTATTTGCTCTTGTTACCTGGATTTCCTCAAATCTAATGCAAGCCAGAATATTCACAGGAATGATGAGACTGACCATAGCCTAGTCCTACCTTTTCAACTTACTTTGATGCCCACCAAATTGGTCAAATGTAACTGGTGCTACAAGGATAAGGATGTTTTGTGCCTTCACCACAACTCCCCAAGATATGGATGGAGGTCACTGTTGTCAGGTTTTCACACCATCGCCCCAATGCAAATGGGGACCCCCTCTTTTGCTTTGGTGATAGGAGTAGTGGTCTTAGGTAGTCTTTGTTGGTGGTAGTTTTCAAGTCCTTAGGTCCGGCAAGTGAGGTTTGAGTGATTTTGGCCTGCTGGGAAGTCATGTCTGTCTGGGATTTGGATGTTTTGTGCCTTCACCACAACTCCCCAAGATATGGATGGAGGTCACTGTTGTCAGGTTTTCACACCATCGCCCCAGTGCAAATGGGGACCCCCTCTTTTGCTTTGGTAATAGGAGTAGTGGTTTTAGGTAGTCTTTGTTGGTGGTAGTTTTCAAGTCCTTAGGTCCGGCAAGTGAGGTTTGAGTGATTTTGGTCCGCTGGGAAGTCATGTCTGTCTGGGATTTGGGCAAGAGCTAAGCTAAGTCTGTCATGGAGATGGAGTCGAAACCAAGTGATTTGTGATAAAGCGAGTTAAAACCCTTTCAAGAATCCTTTGTCGGCTTCAGTTTGACCTTAGAAAGTCATGATGGATTGTGGGAGGTAACCCTACTGAAGGTTTGCTGACTCTTGAAATTTGGCTAAGTCTGAAATTTTTCAAAAAAAAAAAAATCTAGAATCTGCGTCTTAACTCCTATGAAGCTGGAACCTATCTCAAACATCCTGAAAGTATTTAGACAAATATAACTTAATTTCTTGCTTATACTTAAATGTTATATTTGTATAAATTCTCCTGCCCCTGAACTAAAAAATTGGCGAAGTACAAGACTACCCTGTCCCATGCCAAGGCGGATTCTGACCTCCTACAGGACAGATTTTGTCCTATGGGCTTCTGATTTCCGCCACTTGTTTGAAACATGGATTGATGGATTTGGACCTAGGGAAGAGCATTTACTTGGCGAGGGGGAAGAGGAACAAAGTTTTGACCCAAAAAATGAGTGTTTAGGGAGTGAGCATGGGGCCAAGTGGCCTTGTCCCATGACTAGTCGGAATCTGACTAGTCATAGGACAAAATTTGTCCTAACACACCCTGATTTTCGCCATGTGTTGGGAGGCTTCCTTAGTCGATTTTGAAGTTGGAGGGATCAGTTTAGTCAACAACAATGTCAAGGGTGAATTGAGCAAGAGAGGAGTGAGCAGAATTTAGCTCCTCATTGGACAGAATTTGTCCCATACACCTGAGATTTCCGCCCCCTTTTGTGGGCAGTTAAACGATGGCAATCACCAAATTTGTGGAGGAAATGGAGTATGCATTCGACTAAAGGGTGATCAAGAGGATGATGGAGGACTTAGCACATGGAAGAAGTTGAAGTTTTGATGATCTTGTGCATGAAATGGAGGCCTATCCCATGACTGGTCAGAATCCGACTAGTCATAGGACACATATTGTCCTATATGCCTCTGATTTCCACCCCTCCCTAGTGACTTGGGTAAATTTCCTTGGACATGGCAAGGTGTTTGGGGTAAGTTTTAAGACAATTTGAAGTTGGGACACCAAGTTTGGACATGATGAACTTGCGTGGAATTGTCCCATCCATGGGACAATCCCGCCATGTATCATTGGCCCCTAATTCTTGTCTCCTCGACCACGAAACTCAAAGCCAAAACAAGTCGCCCCCTTTCCATGATGCATTCCTCAAGGAACAAGTAATGAAATCCAAAGTAATTTCAAGTCGGCTCCTCCCTTTAGCACATCATTCAAACCAATTTCAAGCCGGCCTGGGGGTGAAAGGATGCAAAGGCATCAAAAGGGGGGGAGATTTAGATCGTTTGTACAGTCAAGAGGATGTGAATTTCCTCCAACAAGCAGTGCAGATCGATATTATAGCAGACTCGGATTGGGAAACAAGTCAAGCTTAGAGGGGTGTTCTTTTTGGTCCATTTCCTTAGCATTCAATTGGTGGAACATATTGACATAATTGTAAGGAAGGAACATCAGTTGGCATCCATTTCAATCTCAGAATTTATTTAAGAAAGCTACAGGTCTGATTGAAACCAGATTTCCTTTCAAATGCTAAAGTGAAGTGAGGGGTTTGGGTAGGATACTTGTTGTGATGTGATTCCAAACAAGACCCACCCTCTTTCAGTTTCAATTCTCAGATTTCAATCCTCAAAAAATGCAAAATTAAGGGAATAATCAGACCTGGAGTTCTTGCTTATAATCGAAAAATGATGGTTATTTTGGCTAATGAGTTGAGTTGTTTGGAATCCCATATCCTTCCAAGGATAACCATGATAGAAGAATCGCATTTGAAATCTGGGACTTGTTGTGGATTGAAAGACTTAATTGTTTCCAGATTTCTAGCTATAGATCAAGCTTATTTTGAAAATCCATTCTCATTTAAGGCTAATGTGATTACATTTCATGAAGATTTTAAGTTTTGTTATTTCATGTTTAATTATCAGCTTGTAGACTTGATACCTTTTCCTCTCTTGTTTTGCAAAGAAAATTGTTGAAGGAGGCAAGGAAATGTTTAGGACTTCAAGTGGTGAGGTCAAGCTCAGGAACTCCAACCAAGTGGATGCTACAAGAAGGCGAGTGATGGAAGCTCAAGACTTCAAGCTTGAGGACTTCAAATGAGAAGGAAAACAACCAAGGGAGAGGTGGATATGAAGGAGAAGGGGTTGAATTGAGATTCATTTTTGGAACAACTTAGAAAATCAGAGTGTTGTTGGCATACATATCCTCCATCATCACGCCAACAAATGGACGCTTCAAGCTAAAGTTCAAAGATCTCAAGTGGGAAGGAGGTTCACACCAAATTACCAAAGGACAAGGTCAAGGCATCAAAAGGAACATCAAGATACAAGTTCAATCAAGTTTGAATCGTGACAAAGAGAAGACTTCCAAGAACAAAGATGGAGAAGAGTTGAGAAGATGAAGCAATATGGGAATATGTTAGCATGTTGGAAAACTGGGCAATGTTGAGTATCAAGAGATATTTTCTCTTCACAAAGATTAATCAGAGTTGCATGATCAGGATGATGAGGTGGCAATTGGGTGTCTTCTCCAATCAGAAGATTTCAATTTCAAGCAGAAGCAATCACAGCATGTCAAGTGTCATATTTTCTCATTGGTTTAAAACTCATTGTAATTTTCTTATTGGCCTATGATTTGGTGCCCTCATGTAACTGGTTGAAAATTTGGCAACCCTAATTAGGATTTGTAAGGATTAATCCTGACCCTTGATTTTCAAATGAATCTTAGCCTTTCATTGTAATTGGACATCTATAAAAGGCCAAGACCTTCTCATTTGTAAGGGGTTGGTTAGAGAGAGAGAGAGCTAGTAGGTGATTAGAGTAGGTTAGCCAAGGGAGACTTGATCGAATTGTTGTTATCATACTACCAAAATTATTCCTTCTTTCATTGTTGGGCTTTCATGGTGAATGTATGTGACATTTGGAGTATTGCATGGTTTCTTCAATCTATCACTTGGAGTAGATTTCATTTCATGTTAGAAGTAGCTTAGTTGGATGAAAGTAATTGTGGATGTTTGCTTGTTTGACTCGAATATAAACTAGGACACTAGCTCTCGTGTTGATTATAAGGGTGCCTTGTGTGGTAAGCTAGTGATTGCTCTTAACTTAAATTGATATTCAATCTTTAGTTTGCATCCATTGATGGGATTGGAGAGGAGATATTGATTTGAAAACCATTTGAGTATTCCTTAGAAGCTTGCACTAGGTGGGTGGAAGTCGCTGATAGAACCGCATCTAATAGAGTCCAAGTCCATCCATGATTCCTTGCATTCCTAGTTAGAAGTAGAAGTAGAAGTTAAGCTTAAGTTTAAGTTGAAGTAGAAGAGTTGAAAGAGCAAAACTATGTTTTCATTGCACAATGTAAAGCCAAATATTTAGAAGTGCAAATAAGTTGATAGTCATTGAATGAATAACATAAGTCCCCTAAGTGATTACCAACAAATCACATTATTTCACTGAGCGAGTGTCCACAATAAAAGGAACCTTGAAGTCATTTCATGATCTTACGTTGCAAGCTTAGCATGAGAGATGACCTTATATCAAGAGAGGATTGAGCATTTGGTATTTCACCTTGGAATACTAAGTATTTGATTCTGCATGTTGTAGTGGAACAAAACTCACATCAACAGTCACAAGATAGTACTGGAGCTTTTGAATCCTTACATGATTTTTAGAGTTGGCAGTGGGCGCAAATAGCGCCCCCAATGTTAATGTTGCCTTATTTGTTCATGCAGATTTAATCAAGTGGAACATGTGTAGGGTATAGTTCTTGGCCTTAAAACCCGAAAGGCAGATCTCCTGTAGCTTAAATGTCCCTCCCTATGGCTCAAGGACATGTCCCAGTTACAATTGCAGCCGCAAGCCTTTGACTGCAAAAAGGCATGGAATTATGCTGACATTTGTATGGTCTCTGAGGTGGCAACTAGGAGATGTGAAAGGTAATTCAATAACATCATCCGCATAGGGCACAAGGTCTGAAGGATAGCCCCTTGGTCATGTGTGCTTGTGAGATTCTATTTCACCATGGTGTTTCTCAAATGTATGTGGTTAACATCAATAATTGTGATGCTCTCCTGTAATTAGCCACAGCTTTCATTAATTATGTATCCACACTGCATCCTACAGGAACATATAATTTTTTGATCTAAAAGGCATTTCGAATTCAGCTATCCCTTTGGTTTAGATTTTGGCTTCCTTTTCTATGTGTCTAGGCTGTCGCCTTCATGGCCACTAGATTATCATTTTGAATAGTTAAGCAGTGGTCCTAATAGAATCCTTCATTCAACTATCGAGAACGTAGGAGGCAACCAAGACCTTTGATAGTAAATAACACATCGTTCCACTGACATGATAATATTCTAATTTACTAGTAGTATTAATATAACTACATCCTCAACATGAACTTTTTCCAATACTACATTTCCAAGAATTCTCCAATACCGTATAATTCCAAGAATTCTCCAATACCATATAATTTAACCTTCAAAATTTCAAGATAAAATAACCAACAGTTGAATCAATTTGTAAACAGTAACTTGCATCGTACGTTGCTTCAGAGTTATCATACAAGTAATGGTGATTGTTTGTAGAGTATCTGTAGATCAGTAAAATAATTGGAGAAAATCTCTAGAGAGAAGCTGCATCGCATAAGCAGCACCTCAACAAATCGGTTTCAAATTAAATTACAATCTGGAAAAGAACTACCAAATGACTGTTAAAAATATTGATTGTGTCTCTAATAGCCACTTTTCACTCACCTTTTATAGCTTTTCTTTCAAAATAGTGAAGAAGAGAATACACATCAAGTAAATGTAAACATAGAGAACAAAGAGAAGTGACCCTCGCTTGAGCTTATATATGTAAAACCAAATGGGTGTTTTATCAATTACTGCATTGTTACGAAAGAAACAGAAATATATCCTCAAAGATATGAATTTGACTTTGGTTTCATATCTCAGCAAGTATTACAGACCATTTCAAAAAATTGCACAAGACAAACCATATGCCTTATAGTTATAGAAACGAAATACAGCATATTGACTCCTCGAACACAGTTTGTCTCAAGATTCAGGTGGATTTGTCTTCGTTTTCTTTTTCTTGTGCTTTTTCTGTCCTTCGCCATTGGCAAGCTGAGCAGATTGTAGAGGGGCTGCAATGTATGACTCTGGTCCAGTATTAACAGCATTTTGATTCTTACCAAGGTCTTTGGCTTTTTTCTGCAAAAGAGTATTATAACTCAAAACTTCAACAAGTAATGAAATGCTACAGCAAATGTCCCATTTCATATGAAATAGGAACTCTTGTGTGTGTGTGTGTGTGTGTGCGCGCGTGTGTGTGTAACAGGAATTTGGGACAAAAAATAATTAGACTATGCAACAATTACATTAAAACAGAAAGCATTTAACTAGAAACTCTAAAGGGTAGAGATGTATACATGACAGGAATGTGAGTAACAGAACGAAGTACTAAAGAGACCATGCAACAATTACATTAAACCAAAAGTCGTCAAACTATTCAATAGACTAAAAAGATGCCACTAGACTGCAGAAAGAGATTACATGCAATTTCATACAAGTATTACATAGCTGTTGAATCTTTCAGCTTTTATTAAATAACAAATAGGGAGCATTAATATCTGTTATTCCTTGCAACTTTTTGTGGATATTGTCAATTTGAAATATTCAAATATGTTATAAACAGAAAATAATAAAACCTGAAGATAGTTTTTAGTTTTTTTGGGTCCCCACCAAGTAAGACACCGTGTGTATGAGACCACCTGCCCCTCCCCCTCATGCAAGCATTCCACAAAGAATTTGTTTTTAATTTCACCTTGTATATTGTACAAATGAGGTTTAACACCTTACACTTGTAGATTCAAACCTGTACATTGTATATTGCTTTTCCACTTACCTTGTATATCTGTACAAATAAAGTTTTTTATGGTAATGTCCCTTTTTGGCGGCGATGGAAAATGAAATAATTATTTATTTATTTATTATGTTGTTTTAAATTATTTAAGGCAACTAGTAATTACTTAATAATTATTTAAAGTTAAAGTTAAAATTGGAGGAAAATAAACTAAAAGTATTAGTAAGTCATTTTATGACTTAATTATTAAATTAAAGAGAACAGTTGCGGAAAACATTAAAGCGGCTTGAGTGCTTAAGGAAAGGATACTGGAAATTATTTATCGAAGAATATTTGAGAGCTTGGCTTTCAGTAACTTGAGGACGGATACCCTCGAGATTTTGGAGATTGGACAAAAACCTGATTTCCAGTTTGGAAGTGCCAGGCAGGTACTTCACAGTGTGCTTACAGAAAGATGAATTCCCATAATAAGGTATTATCAGATCAGCTTCATTATAAACTTATATGGTTGTTGGAAGAATAAGTTTGATGTAAAGTTTATATAATATTGAAAATTGTGCCTCTGGCCTTAGTCGCTGATTCGCTTATTTCCAGCATTGAAGTTGCCCTCATTTAAAAAGTTCATTTTGAGTTGGGCGTAATACTAATATTTTAATATAGTTAGCAAATCAAATATTTTAATACTGAATTCTGTGCCTTTTATTCAGCAAATGTTTGGGCGATGCTTTATGAAATAAGCTTTTAACGTTAGGAAAGTAGAATAAGTGTTTTTGTATTGATTTAATTAAGTTGACTGGATAAAAGTGAAACTATAGTTGTAAATAAATATTTCACTACTTTGTGGCTTTTATCGGGGATAAATGGACCCAAGATCGCAGAAGTAATATTTTGTGCACATTAAAATTTATCATGAGTTTATTTATCAAGGACTTTGGCAAGAAGATGTATTTACTGGGCATGAATAATCAATATTCGTGTGGAGTAATTTCTTTGCCTTGGCTTGTCAGGCTTGGTTATGTTGGCCGCTGAATGAAATTCAGAATCTTTCATCCCTTCACTTGGGCGAGTGTATCTGTTATTTCAAGACATGAGAGTCTGGAGTCTTGTTCAGGATTACTCGTGTAATATGAACCCTTCCAGCATTGCAGATATCATTCGTTGCATTGGTTTGAACTTGTTCCTGGTTTTGGTTTCATAGCTATTCAGCTGGAGTACAGTTTTCATTGGTGGCTTCTTATTCTGGTTGCTGGATGCTTGTGCAATTCCAGTTAACCTGTTGCTTGTGCTCTGTGCGTAGCAATGATTATGGCTTGTGGAGAACATTCCCAATATCGGGATAGTTGCAAATGTCACATGTTGGAAGAAAACAATGCCATTCATAAACACTGCGTAAGATATTGATTTCATTAGTTATTAGCTTATTACTAATGTTGGTGAACATAAGTTTAATTGGTTGCTATTATGTTATGTTTGCTGGTCATTTGTTGGAGTAGCTGGTAACGTGAGTATTCTGGACATTGAGGGGGATTGATTAATAAACCAAATAAATAATGGCCGCTGAGGTGAAATCAAAGTGGCCAGTATTCATTGTCTGCTATTCTTTCTTACATCCATACAGTCTTCCAGCAGTAAAAGACTTTTGGGAAATGCTTATACCAGTTTCTGAGCTGTATAACCATCCTGAGCCGAATAACAATTTCCAGATTCCACGCAGCACTTCTAACACTTCCGGGAGCACCCATGTAATTAATGCTAAGTTGCCAGTTCGGATTAGGGTTCGGATGTGGGTTCGAGATTCGGGTTCGAAATTCGTTCAAATGTTTTTTAAGGTGGGTTCGATTTCGTTTTGGGTTCGTTCGTACAAAAGCATATGTTATGTGTGTGTGTGTGTGTGTGTGTGTACTATGTATGCATATGTATATATATATGCAGCAGCAAATAAGTTCATACACCACTATGCTAATAGTAAAGCAACATAGCAAAATACACCACCATATATATTAATGTTTTCGTCCAAATTCACCATAAAAAAACGGCAAAACTCGTGTCAGGTTCGTCTGACAGAATTTGGGCAGACTTTTGCAAGAACCGGACCAGACTTTAGGGTTGCCAGGGAAGAATTTGGTAACTTAGAATTAATGCCTAGATGGATGTGTCTATTGACTCTATTCCCACTGCTGTTGTGGACTGCATAAGGAT